>JAXQKE010000048.1:0-70618 GCA_037042355.1 Candida sp. Y128-05E | reverse complement strand
GAAGAATCAATACCTGTTGAGTTTGGCGTGGATTGTTTGGAATATTGTCCTTGATTACTGAAATGTGGATACAATCCAGGCGAGTTCTGCGCCGATTGCGAGAACTTCATTTGATTGGGTTGTTGTGAAACCAACATGGAATAATGTTGTTGCAATTGTGGTTGCGAATTACCATTCAAATTGGCATTGTAGTTGATATTCTTGGAATATTGTTGTTGGTTTGATTGTTGAGTTTGTTGCTGTTGTTGCTGTTGTTGCTGTTGTTGTTGCTGTTGTTGATAATTTTGGTTTTGGTATTGATTTTGATATTGATTTTTTACCCCATTACTGCTTTTTCTTTGTCCTTGCTGATTATATCCATGATGAGGTTGGGGTTGTTGGATTCCCATATGATATCCATTGTTCAAGTTCAATGGTTGGCCGCTGGCAGTCGCAGCAGCAATCGCAGCGGCAGTCGAGTTGACCGAATGCATTGCATTTTGTTGGTTTGGCAAATTAACCAATGGTTTGGAAGCAGAACATTTCAAACAACACAAGTTTTTAGCAAAATTATGATACATACAAACCTCACATTTCCAATCTCCAGCTCTAAATGGAACATTGTTCCCGTAGTGGTTACCACGGCTGTTATTATTGTTGCTGTTGCTATTATTGTTATTATTATTATTGTGTTGACCATTATTCATCTGACCGTTTTGATTGCTTTGATAATGGCTTGGAGTGTTTGGTTGAGAATAATTTGGTGATTGATCATAATATTGAGTGTTTGATGAATTAATATTATATGGCAATTTATCAGTCGAATTGTTATTGGAAATGTTGGTGCTGATACTATTTCCAGCGGATTTACTGTTGGAGCTGCCATTATTGGTACTATTATTATTTCCAGTCCTTCTACCGGAATACATGGATTCTTGGATGGCCACCGCTGAGGAAGCAGGAAATGAACATCTGAAACAATGGGTTCTTCTTTGGAAATTACTAAATCCACAACTTGGACACGTCCAATCACCTGGTCTTGGTCTATTTTTTGATGGTGGGAAAGGGCTTAACAAATCAGACGCATTATCCAAGATCTTGATCGAAGAAGGTTGAACTTCAACTGATTTGTCATTTAATACCCGTCCATTCATAGATAAACTTTCAATGGCTTCTTCGTGGGTTGCAAAAACTGCAAATCCGGAAACATTCTTTTGATTGGATTCCGAACTATCTAAACTAGGTGAATCTCCGGAAGAATTTCCATTAATACTAATGATACTGTTGCTAGCACTGTTATTACCGCTAGAAAAACCAGCTGACGATGTATCAGTGGAAGTGTCCCCTTTCACGCACCAAAAGGCAATGGGTCTACCACCGTATTGAGTAAACCAAGATTCCAATTCCGATTGAGTGGTATCTTGGGGTAAATTAGCGAGATAAAGAATTTTCGATTTTTCCAATTTGAAGGCATTGATATCTTGTTTAGAATCATACGGCTTGGTCAATACATCAGGATAATCTTGAACTGGAATAGATTTTTTAATCAATTCAATCAAGATTTTCGAATACAAATTGACATATTTTTTCGCTCTTGTATCAGAATTATCTTCTTGATCTTTTTCAGGTAAATCTTCAACACTTAACACAGTCAACATTGTTGATAAACCCTGAATATTTTCCTTCTTCCATTTTCCAACTTCCTTTTCCAAATCAAATACACGTGGATACTTCAAGTATTCAGGCAATTCAACTGACTTGTCTCTAGCTTCTCTGATTAATTGTACTCTGAGTTTATTGATATCATAGGTAACAAATGAAAAAGAATCATAAGTAGATAACAAATCAGTGAACTTTTCAATCCCTTCTTTGAAAGTCCCTGCAGATCTGACCAACTCCCAGTTGATATCATACTTCTGAGTACAATAAGGAGTTATTGGAGTGTTGACTGGTCTAATGAGAATGGAGTCTGTATTGAGTGTTTTCAACGTACTAGCCAGTATAACCACCCAACTGATCTCTATAATTTCCATAGAGTCTTTACCCACATAACCTGTCTCGTCGCAAGTCGTAGCTATGTCTACTACCACGTAAGCATCCGTCATGGTAATAGTTTGATTCAGTACTATTCAGTACTAACAACAAGTTTTCATGAGTTTTCCTCCACTGAGAAGTTTTTTATTCCTGCAGATAATGATTTTTTGCAATCTTATAAAATACAACAAATACATGGGAAAGAGAAGGAAATCATACAGATGGAAGAGAGTAATGTATAGATCATTCGTTTACCTATCTAGGCATCTAATTATATATTAACTTTTCTAATGTTCTGTAGACTTCCTAATTGGGTAGTATATTTTGTTTCCTTTCAATGGTTCACGCGCGAAGCTGATATTTACAACAATAAGAATAGACGAAAGTTAGACAAAGTTAGATATCGTTAGCTGGTAGTTTGGGAAGTTAGTATAGATATACTATAGACAGATTGATACACACAGGTCAAGAAGGTTTGGAAGTTTACTGCAATTTGCAAAGATTTAAACAAGATCATACGTTAGTTGGAAAGTATTGGAGTGTTTCATTGATAAGATTTGGAAATAGATTATTATACTGATCTTCATGCCAATATGAACACATTTAACGAAACACAACCGGATCCCATAGCCCTACGTGGGCAACAGCGAATCTTTGGTACGCAATTAGCAATATGTACATTTATCGGGATATTCTGTTCATTATTGTTCTGTTTATTGCGTTATAGATGGCCCCATATCTATGCCGTTAGAACTTTACGTAATTCAAACCATAACTTAAAAAGACTACCCCAGGACTACTTCGGTTGGATCAAGGTAATTTACAAAATTGATGATTTGGAGATTTTAAATCTATCTGGGCTAGATGCTTATGTTTTCATCACTTATTTCAGAATGAGTTTGAAAATATTTGCTACTATTTCTGTATTTGCTCTTGGGATATTGTCACCGGCAAGATCTTATTTTGATTGGAATGATGATGATAATGATGATGATTCCCAATTCAATTTCCTTAGTCTCTTCTTTGCTGAACCTCCTCCTGACTATACAATGAATTTCCCGAAAATTCTCTGGATTTATGCCTTATCGACCTACATTTTTAGTATAATTGTTTACTATTATGTTTATCGTTATACTATCGAGGTGTTAAAAACTAGACAAAAATATTTAGCTTCCCAAGATTCTATCACTGATAGGACTATTCGGATCGATAATATCCCTTCTAGATTAATGAAATATAACGACCCGATAGTTTTGAAAAAATACTTGGAAGATTTGGGACTTGGGAAAGTTCAAGACATTAAATTTGTATATGATTGGTCTCCCCTTGAATCACTTTTCCGCCAAAGAAAATTAATTATCAATAAACTAGAATTGGTTTATGCTTCCAACTTTGATTTGAATATTGATATCTATAATCAATACAAAACGCCCCAGGTCCAACCCAAATGTTTACTAAATCATGATTTAACTGTGTTGGCTCCTGAAGTTCAAACGGAAATTCAACAATTAGCAACAGACTTACAAACTATTGATGATGAAATTAATAACTGGAAATCGAAATTTGATTCGAAAACATCGGTCATCAATTATAAACTTTACCCTGAGTTTAGACCGATTTCTACTGCTTTTGTCACCATGGATTCTGTCGCTTCGGCACAAATGGCTGCACAGACAGTATTGGATCCCCGAGCTTATAAATTAATAGTCAGCTTAGCACCATCCCCAAAAGATATAGTTTGGAAGAATTTCAAATTGACATTTTATCGGAAAAAGTTCAATAGCTATATGATTACCATGATTATTATTTTATCTTATGCGTTCATTATATTCTTGGTTACTCCTTTGACAACATTGTTAGATTTAAAAACAATTACCAAGTTATGGCCCGCATTGGGTAAAATAATTGCAAAATCGGCATTGTTGACGACGTTCGTTACTGGGATTTTGCCGCCATTGTTGTTTTCATTATTGAATGTCGCTCTACCATATTTTTATCAATACTTATCTCAACATCAAGGTTATTACTCAAATAGTGATATTGAATTATCCACGTTGTCCAAGAATTTTTTCTACATCTTTTTCAATTTATTCTTAGTTTTCATAATTACGGGGACGATCTGGGATTATCTTTCGTATATTAGTGACACTACCAAGATTGCATATCAGTTGGCCAAATCATTGAAGAAATTGTCATTATTTTATGTCAACTTGGTTTTATTACAAGGTTTAGCCATGTTTCCGGTTAAATTGTTACAAATCAGTGATTTTTTGATTTTAAACATATTTGGTAAGTTATTTTTATTGAAAAGTATCTTTTTACGAACCCCACGAGATTATAGAAGTTATTACTTCACGCCGCAAATCTTTGATTTTGGTCTCCAATTACCCCAACATTTGTTAATATTCATAATCATATTGATATATTCTGTGGTGAATACAAAAATCGTTGTTTCAGGAGTGGTTTATTTCATATTAGGACTAGTTGTTTATAAATATCAATTGGTTTATAATTTTGTCCATCCACCACACTCAACTGGGAAAGTGTGGATCATGATATTTAGAAGGATAATATTAGCATTGATCATTTTTCAATTATTCATGTGTGGTACTTTAGCGTTGGAGAAGGCATTTGTTTTATCGGCGCTCTGTTCACCATTGATCTTTATTACTTTTGTTTTCAGTTGGAATTTCGATAAATATTACTTACCGTTGAGTAATTTTATTGCCTTAAAAGCTATATTGAATCCTAATGATTTTGATAAAGAATTTGGAGAATCACCTGGAGATAGTGAATCTAACAGGTCATCCAGTCCAGTGGGTATTGTTGGAAATAGTAATGGTGAAAATTCACAAGAAAATCGTGTTGAACCTTTCAGCCCGGTCGATGAATCATCGTTTTTATTAGATGAAAGTATTCAACCGACCCAACATCGATCGATGGCAAGAAAATCTCGAAGGCCAAGCACAATTGACGAAGAGCGTGAACGGTTTACTGACTACACGTATCCTTATCTCACAGACCCGTTGTACGGGCCTTGGATTGGATTCGAAGGCGATTATATTTCTATGGTTGAATATAATTCTCCTAATCCAGATTTCGAAGATGGTGATGTTAGCGTATTGTCAACTACGGAAAATGAAGTTGTATTAAGAAAACGATTACGAGTAAGTGAGTGGGAATAGTTGTGCCACCAACACGGGGGATTTTAAATAAATTTTTATTATTGTAAATCTATATAACTAAATGTATTTTACGTCCTTGAAAGATATTATCTTTACTGTTAGAATTTTAAATAATCTAAATATAAATTACTTCTATATCAAATGGAAGAAATAATATAGCAACAATTTCGAAATGATAATAGTCATGCTAATAATTTAATTCTTAATATTTGTTAGAGGTAAGCCTCTTGAAAGGGCGCCCCCCTATTAAATGACTAAAGTATTATTTTCTGAATTTCAAGTTTAGAAAATAATGTCCATATTTAATGATAAATATCGATAATCATAAGAATGATTAATTCCAATTTCTACAATACTATACCTTTATCCATGTAGTGGGATATTTTTACTGTCACCTTATCTACTTATCTAAATTTCCCAGTAAATTAATCTTATTGTTGATGGCTTTGGTTGCTAAATCTCGTAAATTTTTATGCACTCCAGATTACATTGTCATCAACTACGAGATACAGCCTATAAAGAAGATAATAAGAGAATACCAATTTCAATTAAAAAGTTTGAATAATATAATGGATAAACTTAAGATCACTGATGATGCAAAAGACGACACTGACTATGCGCTGCAGGTATATGCTTATACAGACAAAACCAAGCATTTCCCATCAACTGTAGAAGTAGTTAGCCATATGAAACTATTGAAAGCAATCGAAGTATATAAACAAAAAATCATTGGAAACAAAGGAAGTGATGTTTACAAGACTAAGGTGTGGTCGATTTTCTTATCGAATGCAATTAGACGGTTTTTAATACTTATAACTGCTTTGTATAGATATTATGGTATTAGTAAGTACGTTCCTCGAGGGTATGGAAAAAATACTCCTGATTCTCCAAGTCCTGACGCTACGAGTAGACCTGTTAAAGCTAGTCAGACATTGATTCCCCCTGTTAAATACTATAACGGACCAAATGAATCTCAATTGGTATATGAAGCTAATGAAAACCATCAACAGTGGGGGAAATTATTCGAAACTTGGTTACCGCCTTTAGATATCATTATTGTATGGCATTCCCTCTTACTAAATCCGAAATCTTGTTATGATAACTTTGTTAGATTGCAATTTTTACAATTTTCAAATTATCCATTCCCCTTAAAATTGATTAACCAATCGATAGATCAAAATTTTGAATATAAACCAAACAAACTACTTCTGTCCAACTATCTTGACATTATTAGCAAATTCACTAACGAGTCTACAGATTTGGTTTACTCCATTCCCGATTTCAACATGTCACAACCACTTTTGAATATATATTGCCCAATTTGTTCGTCTGTCCTCGTTTATAATTACCCCTGGACTACTAATGAAAATAATGGATTTGGAGATAAAAATTTTAGCTATACAGTGAATAATTCGACTTGCAAGTGTCCCTTGTCTACGACAATTACTCATGATGAACTAAGGAAGCGTCAATTATATGCCGATTTGAAATCAGATAAATGTTTAACTGGAGTTATTAAAAATTGGTCTGAAGTAGTTTCGTCATCTTCCCAATCTATGAATGACCCTATGAATATCAATACTTGTATTAAAGCTATTCTAAGACAGACCATTAGTGCTGGTGACTATTTCCAAAAATCATCTTTAGCTGCTTTCGCTACCGGATTCAGATCAAAAGTTTATCAACTGGAAATCAAGTTGATTTTGAGAAATTATTTACAAATTGGTTTGATTCATCTAACCATTAACCATGGAATGTTCATATCTGACGATTTGCTAGGTTGCATAATACGCCAAGAACGATTTATGGAAAAAATCAACAGTTCGGGTTGGTTATTATCACCAAATTTAAAATCATCAGTTGATGAATCAATAATTAGATATGATCGTTTTCTTCAATTGGTAATTGATAATAATCAAATGTTGGTTCCAACCTTAGATATTGATTTGGTTTGGCATACCCATCAGTTAAGTCAATTCTTTTATTTTAATCATTTTGATAGCAAAACTGGGGTAATCGATCATGAAGATAAAGTTGAAGCCATGGTCTTGGATTCAAAATTCAAAAACACGGTGAAATTGTATCAATCAAAATTTAAATCAGATTATTCAAAATGCATATGTTGGTACTGCGTTTCTAGTAGAGGAAAATCTTCATCTAGATCATTCTTCAAAAAATCTACAAAAAAATCAGTTTCAATCTCAAATGGTGATACACAAATCAGTCATACTAGTTTTCATCCTTCAATAGACTTGCCAACAGCAACATCGATTGACAAACGTAAAGGGTTAGAAAAACAATATTCAGGTAAATTACCACCTTGGAAACAAGATGAATGTGAGACATTGAAGGGAACCAATGAAATTAGTCTTATAAATTCTCCTAATTCTCCCATACCTTCGGATTGTTCGGGACTTTATTACACTCAAAATGGGTTGTGTTGTATTGGACCTGAATCAAAAATAAATACGTCGACAAGTGATCGTGATTTTGCTAGGTGTTTAAAAGGTGCAGCAGTACTGTTAGGACCTGAATATTTCGATGCTGATGGATTAGCCCAAGTGTTAATAGCTTTTCAGCGAAGTGAATTCTAAAGAAATATCTGCAAGTATTACTATCATGAAAAGTATTATATCAACGTTTATATCTGTCTAGATCAATTTATATATTTTGGAAGTGGATCAATTTAGCAGTATATATTTAAAATATCTCTACATGAACATTTATAATATCCTATCATTCAAAATCAGCTCTAACATTCCCTAGGTAAGACATATATATTATTTTCTTTATCCTCCGCTAGTAATTGTGTAATACATTACCATACCCTTCACTTTATGATCGTACGAATTCAAGTTGCTTATTCCTTCTGTAGATGGAATAATTTCTTACCCCTTACAGGAAGCGTGACCCCTGCTTATTATTAAATGATTTTGGTAATCGGTCTTATAGTAAAGTCCTAGCTTACTGGATGATGACATTGTCTTGTCCTTAGTTGGCTGGTATCTAAAATGGCTGCAAAATAATATCATTTCGATTAGTGGGTTGGAACTATAATCACACATTTCAAATCTGGCAGGAAGTGGCTGATGCAAATCCTGGGGGAGCAAAAAAAAGGCTAGGTATACAGATTAGTTTGCTCTAATATGGTTCACGGTGTCTCCTTTCTAGGCGTTTCGAGAAACTTGGTTCAATTTGGATACTTCAGTATATCCGTCGATACTGGAACCGTAAAGCAAGATAATTGAAAAATAGTGGTATCCTTATTTTATTCCCTACATTTTACTTCACAAATAGATATTAGAGTACTATAAAAGTATGAACAACATATTAAAATAATTTCATGACGAAAGAAGGAACAAGAAATAAAAAATAAAAAATAAACTAATGAATAGGCAAGGATGAATCCAAAACATGAATCATCTGGAATAGGCATCAAATTTTCAAGTCAATTGTTCATTGATAATAGTTTTGATAATTTAACATTACTAAATGATAGACCATTGAAAATTTGATTATCCTTAAATGCAAAATAATTGGTGCAACACAAAACAAAACACCACCTTTAATAATAACCATTGACCAAACCATTTCGGTCAATCTTCTTCTTGTCTTTTTTGTTTGATTGATTTTGTTTTCGAATCAAAGATATAGCTAGCAATTTTTCCTTCCTTAAGTTTTTATCTAAAACATAATCGGGTTTGTCAATTGAATAATCACAATCAATTCCAAATTTCACACATGATGAACAAACTGGTCTATTTTCATCACATTTCAAATGCTTGATACGACAAATCCAACACCCCAGCTTGGATCGAGGCAATAATCGTCTTCTAGTATATTTCTTAGGTTTACTGCCAGTACCATTTGAATTAGTTGAATTTGATGAATCGTTATCATGATAAGTAATTGATGCATTTTTTGAAGATAATTTTTTTGATTTATTTAATGATACTTCAGTTAATGTTGGTGGAGTCTTTTTATGATTAATTGAGTCGTACGAAGAATCCGAATTATGTCTAAATACATTCAATGGGGGCATTATATTAGAATTGATGACCTGAGCTGGACCATTAGCCATGTTGTGGTAGACGATGGAATTATTTATTGGGGTTGATGTGGTAGTCGAAGTAGATGATGCGGTTGAGGAAGAAGTAGAATAATTAGATACATTTGACATTGATCTTGTAACTATTGGTGATTCTTGATGAGACTGGTTTCTCATAGGGGGGTGATACATTTCCTTGGTAAATGCATTATTAACATCTTGTCTAGGAGAATTTGTGTGTTGAAGTTGTTGATATACTGAATTGGGAGAAGGCTGAATACCAACAAAACCTTCTCTTTGCAAATCCATGTTCCTATATTTGTTACATAGGGGACTAATACCAACTTGCTGTGATTGAAAGGGTGAATCTTGGTTAATTGATATAACCAAATTCTTTTTATTAACAATATTACTATTCGAATTATTATTTAGTCTCATGATACTGGACTTTTTCTGTATTTTGTTAGGAGTCGAAGATTTATAAATTGGAGGTTGCAATTCATTAAGATATTGGTTGGATTCAAGCAGTGACGGTTCGACTTTGAATTCCAAATTCTTTGGTTGATGGTTATTGCAATGACCAGAATACTCTTGTGAATAATCATGTTGTTGTTTGTAAAAACTCTCGGGTGTAGGATTTAAATCATTAGCTAAATGACTAAATTGATGAGGGTGTGGGTTGTTATTTGGATTCGGATGAATTTGATTATTATTTTGATTATTAGTCAAACCAGTACCAATTTCATATAATTTGGAGAAATTATCTTGAGAGTTATCAACATAAACATTTCCATGTTGGCTCATATCAGGTAATGATTCTAATGACGGATTTAAGTCGAATTCTGTTAAATTATACATTAAATCATTTGTTGGAATATTAGTTAATGAATAATCATAGTCATTGATTTGATGATTCGATTGCTCTAATGAATTAGTTGAATTCATTCCAGTATTATTTGAAAATATCGAATGATGGGATGAAGAATTATAATCTAAAAGTTCTTGTTTCAGATTGTCTTGGTATTGAGGTTTATCAGTTTTATATTGGTTGATATTAATAGGTGGAGGTGGCAAAGGTTGGAAAGGTATGTTCATGGTCTCAAACTGAAACATTTGATCATTATAACCTTCACCAATCATTTTAGATTTATCTTCAACTTCACTTTGGGGTGAACTGAATGTTGAATTGACCATACCAAACATAAAGGAATGTATAAAGTTAGCTGTGACAATACTGGATAGTATTGGTTTCAATCGATTCCTAAATTGTCTGTTTTAATTAGGATAAGCGATTGTAAGAGTTTTGTTCCATTAAAAGTTGCCAGTTCAAATTTAAATAAATCATTTTATAACAGAAAATAATTCATGCGTAATAACAGTTCTTGCATGCATCAAAATATTTTTATTTTTACAGGTTGGAAGATATTTTATACAATAGGCTTGGGCCAGTTTGGGGAATTACCAAACTATACCATCATTGGTAATAATTCTGATAATCTTATGTTGAAATTACTATGTTGCAAACAATTTTTTGAAGCTGCCAACAAATTGATCGTAATCCACATTTTTCTCCTGACTCACTACTTTGCTAGGGTTATTATCTACCAAATTTGATAGAGATAATTTTATTTTACTAGAAACTGCGATAATTTTTTCTATGAATTTAGGTTGGTATCATTTGTTATACTACTTTTTGTTGATCTTTTCAATACGTTTGATTTGATTGTTGTTTATGTTAAGAATTCATTGGATTTTACTTTGATGACTCGAAAGTTTTTGAATTCAAAGAATCTAGACCTGGGTCAGTAAGAAACAACCATTTGGATCCTAAGTTTACATCATTTACTTTTAAATGGTTCTTTGATCTGTAGGATTACTTATTTTGATAACCTCTTGAGTTATATTGAGAAACCATAAATTTACAAATGGATTGGTACACTGAATATCAAATCTATATACATTAAAAATATCAAGTATGGAAGGTTTTTGGGTATATATCAATTGTTTGTGGTCTGATTTGGGTGTTGGTTTTAGATTGATTCGGCTATGATTTTAAGACCAACCTCTCGAGATCTTTATTATGTGACCTATTAACAGAATCATATTAGACTTTGCTCATAAGCTTATAGTTTGCTAAAAATATAGTTATTACTTTCCAAAATTGCTCGGCTTTCTAATAGATGCTATGAGGTATAGGCTATGATCGCGGTCCGCCCTGCCCCTTACCTCCCATCTATTCCACTGCCCAACTAATATCAATTTAGATCCATTGCATGGTTTCTATTTGGGGCAGCCTATTACTTCAAATAATTTTTAGTTTTCTACAAGTTAGCATTCCGTCAGGGTAAGAACACATGTGAAGGCCTCGCTAGATTTGTCTCACATGAAAGAGAACATACCCGAAAGTTTGAACATCCGCATCATACAAACCTTGGTCCTTGTATTCAATTGAATCAAATATACTTCATTGATCATCAAAATTCAAATCGAGTTAGGGTTTTCTGCACTCTATTTATCTATTATTAGTATTTCAAGATGGTCTGAGAATTTACATTCTCAGGCATTAAAGTATTGAAGATCCTCAGAAATTAAATAGGAAGTTGAAAACTAAAATACCATAAATTATTCAACCCAAAATATAGATGAAATCTTGTGCGGCGCGGGACAGAATGACCTACCTTGGGACGATTGTACAATGTAACTGTTGTTGATAACTCTTTCAAGATGAAACCATATTCATGACGATTGGATCTTGCGAATCTTGCCTCCTCGATTGTATGTCCGTGGTTGTCATCGCGAAAGCATCTTACTGGTCCCATTACACTATCCAAATCTTAATACAAAGATCTTATACTTGGTCAAGGCTATATGGATGCATAACATCAGGTCGAAAACTTTTAAGAGGTGGTAAACCTACATTAAATCTCCTCATAAACCTAAACAACCTGTAAAAAGAAATGTAAGGCCGAGTAATGAATTTAAGGTTACAAACTAGGGTTTGGATCACGTACATTGAAGAATATCTAACTATTGGACGTGTCTTTACAAATATCCTAGTTAAATCAATTTCGCATCAACTTCAAAATGTGGTATAGTGAACCACTTTATATTTCTTTGCAAAAGAATTAACTACAAATTTGAAATTTTGAACTTATAAATAGAAGGAATATAATTCGTTCTACATGGCGCTGCAAAGGTTGATTATGGACTGATTCTTGTAAGATTGACAATTGATTTAAACTATTTACACCGTATATGTCGCCGGGTACCCCAAGGACAACGTTCTTACAGATTCACCACATCTAACTGAAATATAAATCTTGTAGATTACTGGCTATGGGAACAAAGTAAACAATCTTAGACAGGATGTTACATGGTTATACTTCGAAAGACATAAAAACTGTAAAACACTCAGATCGTAGAGATAAACACAACTGAAAAAACAACAAACAACCTCAAGAGACTTGTCCAATACAAGCAGTGAGATTCGACACAAGATAATATCTAATTCTAACAAACAAACCACGATTTCCATCTTGGTGTAAAAATCTATTAGGGTATTGAAGATATCACGTGATTATTCACGTGATTACATCGCCTATAAATATCAGATTTTTCACAATGATAAATTCTTTTCTCTATACATATAAAACTACACTTCCGGAATACCAGCTATACTAAGGTACCCTGTTTAGCATATAGCAAAAATGGCCGGAAGGAGATCAACAAATCATCATTATAATCTAACCTTACCTTCTTACATGATTTGGTTAGTTCGCGTGAATGAGATATTTAAACTGTAGATCTAAATAGATTATGAGTACGTTAATTGATACTAGTCAATTTATAATGGAGTTGACCATATGTCATATTGAACTTGTAGTTGTAAGGCTCCGACTAGGATTATATTGAGGTAGAAATCCGAATATCTCATCTAAGCTTTAATGAATCTGCAATTGGCATAGCCAAATCATGAGCTCGCACACGAACGTTTACAGAACCGGCGCCGGCACTTCATCAATGTCGCTATTCAATTGTCAACAACCCCAATCAAGAATAGCCAAAAATATTCAAATTGATGACTTATTTGCATCAAATCATTGGAATATTAAGGTTCTAATGATTATCTCAATTAATATTGGCCCGATACTTCGCGTGATATTATACCAATCCGTCTATTTACAGGTTTTGCGTATCGTTATTGTCCATTACCTGGTATAATCAATTCGCGTCTACCTAATTCATTGCCAATTACATCATCAAGGATAATGCTCACCAATTGAAAGCTGGCATTTTCAACGTCTGACCTATCTGGTGTATTATTATTCTATTCTTGTAATGGTCCCTTGAAAATCAAAGATCTTCCAAAACAATTGAAACTGGATAAACTTTGATTGACAATGATTATTGTAAGTCGCCAGACTGGAACGTCCCTGGGATTTATTTTGGTGCCTCACATGCGACGTCAAAATGTAATCTCGGGATTTCATTACCTATAACACGTCATTTGACCGATATACGATCAAAGTTATTTATGGAAGGCACTGATAAGCTATTTCGGAAAATCATTGGTGTACGGCATTGGATTAGGCTTATTCATTGTCATCTTACACTGTTCATATTTCGACTCCTATTTTACAAATGATTCTGCTTTCCATATCCATTTTGGCTTTTCTGGATTTTTATTCATCTAAAGAAGAGCATTAACATGTTCAACATTTATACTACTATAATTCTATACGCTCCATTACCAACAATGATATTTTCCGAAAGTAGGCTGACGTGCATTTTCGGCTAAAATTAAAAGGCGAGATTCGGAAATTATTATTTAACTAACAAAGAAAACTGTTAGAGACAAGAATGAAGTACACAAGAAAAAGAATATGATAATGTAAAGTCCTAGACCACGGGGGAAGCTTGGTAATCACTATAGTTACGTACAAAGATTCTTCGCCATTAATTTAATCTATGTAAATTTCAATTTTTATACAAACTAGAGTGACTTTTTCCAATTTACCCACTTACCAGATCGCCGTTTCATCGGAAAGTTTGGAACTTGCACAACCAACGATCCCACAATAGCTACAACAATACAGCTATAATTAATTGCTGCAAAAAGGTAGCTTTACAATGTGACCTCTTGGTAGTAAGTTGTTACATTTCTTAGTGCAAACTTTATACTACTATGTTTCCAACAATAGCTTTACATGTTAGCATTAGAAATGTATCAATATCCGACATTACAAAAGATTTTGAAACAATGTGATGTATCGCATACAATGGAACAATGAATTTTTACTAGATTTAGGAATCGATGTGCCAAAAGCCTGTCACGTCTACAATGGGGAATTGTAAGCCCTATCGTTTTGGTATAAATAACCTAACTGAGGAGTCGATGAGGTAATGAAGACGTCGGTCGATTGAAAAATGAAAAATAATGAGGCTTAACAAAAGTAGAAAAAGGAAAAAGGATGCTGCTTATGCTGTTACATATCATCGCTAAGCGCGATATCTAATTAATATATATCTCCACCGATAAATAGAATAGAGTAGATACTAGTTTAGGTAATATAAAATTGATTAAAAAAAAATTGGTTAAAAAATTCGAGATTACCTTACAAGACGATGAAATCCCGAGATTATGCCGAAAGCCACATAACTATAAAGGTACGCCTAACCTGATATTACATATAGCCATGAACGGATGACCAACCACAAACTGATGCTCGGCCAATGAAAACTCGAGATTTCATCCGTAGCATGAATATACATTCTATTGGCTAGACTCACCCAATCCTAATGAATAGTGCACACTTCTCCAAAATTTAATATAGTCAACCTCTTACTAATTTGGTCTAAATAAAAATCCGGAATTCCAATAGTAGCTTGTACAACAACCAAATGATAATTTAAATTGAGATAATAATTTGTTCATGGCCAGAGTAATACTACATTATATTTAAATAAATTGATTAATAGTTAAAATTGTCTAGAGATAATAATAGAAAAGGAGAATTATATTCTAATGTAAATTCCAGTTCTCGTTTCTGTCACCTTAGTGTACACTAAAACAACTACAGCTACTAACTTTTATGCACTATTCAAACTACAACTAGGTAATTTATAGTTAAACCTAGGGTTGTAACTTATGTAAACTACTAAAACTGTTCGCTCTATTCTATAGATATCATATGTTGTGCCAGTTCCTCCAAATTAATTTTGTCCTCCAATTATTGTCTACTGCACTGAAGCAATTTCATCTCTTAAGGTGAGATAAAGCATAACAGGGCAGAAATGAGTGGAGAGGTGAAGAGTGGGCCGATTCATGCGATTGAGGAGATATAGATACAGTTCTACTGAAATGACCTACTATACATTACTCTAATCTATTCTACCATTGTCAATTTCAATTATCTTGGCAATTGGAAATAACGCGTATCAGGGGAAAGACAAGATACCTAAAAAAAATCAACATGACAAGGCTGAAAGATAAACATTCAAAAGAAGTAGGAGAGAGAATGTAGAGTATATAGTTATAGTATAACCATTAAACATTTCTTTATTTCCTTTTCAAATGTTGATAAATATTTTGTAAATTTTATTTTATGCTTCACGGTAAATTTTTTGTTTTAACTGAGAATCTTCGTGTTAATCAACAAACAATAATATCTCTTCTTTATCGATGAAGCATCTAACAATCTCAGAGCCTACGCTGTCACACCCGTTGCTCAGTGGCATCAGGCTGAACATCATATTGGTTGCTAAGTTCACATTCACTGCAGAAGCTGATAATGAACTCTTTATAAGAAAAGGTGATATTTTGAAATTACTTGATCGACCCGGTGATGGTTGGTTGTTAGTCAAATTCATAGATAAGGTGAAACAACCAGGTTTGGTTCCCGCTAGTTATGTTGATATTGCTATCAACGATCCACAAAACCCAGTGACGTTATCGTGGTTACAGAATTCCGAACTGGATTTGATTAATGAAAATAATTACTTGAATCTCCATTGCAAATCTCCCAAAACTATCAATAACAAACCGTACCCTATATCAGCTTCTATATCCAACTTTTTGTTGTATAATCAAAGGTATTGGTACAGAATTGATTTAGTTTATTCAGATGACCTGAAAAGTTATATCGCGCGATATTATCATGATTTCTATAATTTACATATAAACTTGTTGGATCTAGTGAATAACACCCCTAACAGTATCCAGGATTTGAAATTACCTAAATTACCTGAACCCATCCCTTCGACAATGAAGGAAAAAAATGAACAAGAAAAAGATGACGATATACCCGCTTTACTACAAAGATGCAACGACTTGAATGTTTATATCAATAAATTGATTTTAGATAAAAACTATCGTTGGTCTAGCATTTTAGTCGATTGGTTAAATGTCGAGTACGAAGGTTTGCCTGGGTTTGAAATTCAACCAAATGAAGCTAATACCATTAATAATAACAATACCACGGGTGGTATTTCGTCGGGGGTCTCTGGTGGTCTTGCTGCTAACGATCTGGTCGGGAACGGCAGTGCCAGGGGTAACGATGCGAGTGCGCACGGCGGTGCTGCAGGTACCGCAGCCGCACAGGAATTGCCCGAAGAAACAGATTTATCAACACTTACAAATGATGAAATTAATGAAAGACTATTACCAAACTCAATTAATCTATTAGAACAGTATAAAAAATGTCAACAAGATTTAGAAGATCAATTAGAACAAGAAAATTCCCAAGAAGAAATTGAGGACACTAGTGAACTTAACAATTCTACTTCCTTTGATGACTCGGTCAAGAGATCTCAATCGAAAAATATCTTTAACCATTATCATCAAGCAGTTCAAGCAGCTCAAGCAGCTCAAGCAGCTCAAATTAATAAAAATTCTAAAGTGTCGCGTACTAATTCAAATGTTCAACGAAATAACTCAAATGTTCAAAGGAATAATTCAAATATTCAAAGAAAGAGTTCACAGTCAAAGCCTCCCTCCCACTACATGCAACCACAGAATTCAAATGTTCCTTCTGGTGCTTATCCAGCTCCTTCAAACTATCCACCAACACCTGTTTTGAATTATAATGGGAATAATGGGAATAATTCCAGGAAAACATCGTTTAGTGGTAATCACCAGGGTAATCATGGTAATGCTCATGGCCAACCCAACGGTAATGTTCATGGTCCAATCAATGGCCATGGTCATGGACAAGGTCCTACTAATAGTAAGCACATTAGTCATGGCACAGCGATATCTAATATCACTCCTACCGGTACACCCAATTCCAACACCAACGCATTTCCTGTGAACAACTCCAGTGCTAACACCAGCTTTAATAATAATTCCAACACCAATGACAATACCGATGTCAATACAAATGGCAATACCAAAAGCAACACCACTTTCAATTCCACTAATTCGACATCGGCACATTCATCGGGTATGTCACATGAGACAGCAAATTCATCTAATTATTCAATTTCACCTGTGGAAGCTTCACCACCAAAATCAAATGCCTCGATTGCAACTCCCAAAATTGCTCAATCGAATAAACCATACACCCCAAGAATTCATCATCCTTCAGAGTCTACAAAGAACTCTCCTAAACAAAGTCCAATCCGTCCGATCGTTCAAAATATACCAAATAATCATTCTTCAATTTCAAGTACTACTTCATCTGTGTCTTCGGGTATGGAATCCAATCGTCACCAATATATCAAATGTAAGATAATCAATGTTAATAATGAAATTATTGCTATAAAGTTGGAGAAGCTGGAAATTAATAGTATTGAAGACTTTAAACAGTTGATCAAGCAAAAACTTTATTTTAATAATCTATTAGTTAAACTACCATATTTCAATGATTATCAAAATATTGATAGAATTAGCTTAAATTTACCTGAATTTTTAAAACATAATGATAAAGTTTTGTTGAAGGTTGGTTAGATTAAGGTTTGTTGAAATTCTTTGCAAACAAATTCAAAACTTTTATGAATCGGCAAAATCTGCAAGATTCTGATTTCAAACGGCATACATGGAGTTTTGGCAATTAATCAAAGGTAGTTGCCGAGTGTTTTTTCATATTGTTTTTTTTACCTTGTCTTTTCCTTGCTTTTTGTTTTATTTGGACTGGTTACTGTAATATTATTGTATACTTAGGAAGTATTATCTATATTTAATAAATGTAAATGATAAATTGGATCTAGTGGTTATCTTTAAGTGGTTAGCATATTCATCGTTATGTAAAATTTTCATTCAATAGTTCAGCCATCCAGAAAGTGTCAATAATCGATATCCTGAAATGGTATAACAATAACCTAAAACGGAAATGAGGCTGTTAGACACATAGCCAATCAATTAACTTATAAAAGAAAGGGAAAAACTCTTGAACTTTTTCCTCAAGAGCTAGAATAGGTTAGGTATTACATATATATTTAATATATTGAATTATTATTTACGTTCCTATTTTATAGATAATATAAATCCGCTTATAGTATTGAAAGAAAGCAACAATCAACTCCATGCTTCATGTAAATCTTTAGAAAAATATTCGTTCTGTTCAATACAAGCACCTTTTAAATGATTTCTCAAACAAGGCGTAGATTCGAAGCCCATTGTATTAGAAATTGATAACCAGTTCAATGTAATATGATCCAAAAGTTTCAAGGTAAACCCGGGAATGATTCCAAAGTGAGCTAGACACGAGCTGGCTACAAGTCAAGTTTAATCTATCATGTATTACTGATATATTGAACGTGTATTCGGGGTGTTGTAGGAGATGGTAAAAGTCCAAAATTTATATGTCAAATAAACCAATACTCTTTCATTGTCCATTGAAATGGATATGCAATATCATTTAGAACTAGAAAACTTAACCTTTGAGTATCATCAGTTGAAGCCAATAGGATATTGATATGCATATGTTAAGCCGTGCGTCATCGACTTCGACAACTGCGTCATCGTTATAGTCGAAGATGGGGATGATCAAAGTACATGGTGCCAATGGAAACATATTAACATAATTCAAGTATTTCAAGATTTAGCAGTAAAGTAAAGGTGTATTCTATTAACTTATCTACAGATGAACAAAACAAAACCGACCATGAATGATAAATGTAGCTAGCAAAGCCGGATAACCAAAAGAAACCCTAAAGACGACCAATACGAAATGGCAAGTGTACTAGAGAATTTCAAGCTGAAAACCTGTTGAAACCCAGTTTAATAAAATATGGAATGTAATACATTGAGCATTTTACGCAAAGTAGACGCCAGGATCCGAAGTTAATGGATAATTGTTTGACGACTAGTGTCAAAACTGGTGACAAAAACCTTAACTGTTCACCTTATTTCAACGTCACATTGTAGTATTATTACGTGTGGAATGGTTTCCATCTATTACATAGCTCGTATAAGGTGAGAGTAGATTGGAAAAGCAAGATTTGAGGTGGATATTTGTAAGCCAACTGACAAGATTATTAATACATTAGTAGGACGCAAAGTATTAATAATCAACGATTTAAGAAGATCTATCTCGGTAACCATGGTGATAATAGATACTCCGCAAAGCCAAGGAAAACTCACTAGATCTAGAAATTAAATCAACAATACTTTCAATTTCTCGATTCAGCAAAAGACGATAAATACAAATAAAATAACGTAGCAGATTGGTAGTAAGTTGTATCTAATTGGAATGGCATAGAGAAGTATAAAGATTTGTGCTCCTGGCATGGTAGTACCATAAACAAATACACCTTTAGAACCCTATAGATAAACACTAATTGGGGAACAAAAGATACATCCAATGTTCTACTGCAAAGTAAGTGTGGCGTCTTGGGTTACTTGGATCTGCAATTTTTCCCACGGCGAAAACAGTTGGGGCTACTGCAAGCTTATCGAGAATGTACGCCATTACCCCTGCCCCCGGCAGTGCAACCGATCTTCTGCTATCGCATGTTGTCGGCATCGCTGAGCCTGTTAATCCACCTTCCCAATTGGGCAATGGTCCCAAGTATTGCAACAAAACAATCTTTTTTGCAGAGGGTTTTCAACGTCGGAGGTGCATGGTGGCTAGTAAGTATAAGGATAAGCTGGAAGGAGGGCAAATGAAAAGTAGACGGGTTTGTGGAAGGTTGAAAAGTACGCTACGTAAACCACGCTCTTTCACGTCTCCAGTTTCGGCCAAAATTGTGACAATAAGCCATATTTATGTGTATGAACACGGGAATCTACATTGTGATTATTATTTGCGTATTTTCTGATTCGTACATGACGATAAATATTTTTTACTGTTATTATTTTTGGCGATAATTGTTTTTTTGAAATGTATATATTTCAACAGTTTTGATCATTTCAAGATTATTCAGCCAAGGATTGTAATTGCTAAGAAAATTCTATAGTATATTACAGATTAAAGTTTTGTTTTTCAGCCTATTTTCTGGTTTGAATTGTGATTGTCGTTGAATATTATAGTATCAAAATAATTTTGTAATAATTTTGATTGAATATTTAACATTACAGGGTCCATTTTCTTTGAAGAAGATTAGCAAGTTCTCGTTATCATGGTGAAAGTAAAGACCAAAAATATTTCCCAACCAATCTTACAAGTTGAAAATTTAAATTGGGTGAAAAATTGTAACGTCAATCATACAAATAATATCTTGTTGGTGAAATACGACTTCATTGGCGAATCGATTCATGAGTTAAACATCAACAGAGGGGAGTATTTGAAATTGTTGAATGATCCTGGAAACGGTTGGTTGAAAGTCTCAGGTATCAATAGTTTGAAAATTGGATATATTCCACAATCATATGTCGATTACGTTGATTTCACTAAAATTGAACCCGATTACAACATCAGTCAGTTTTTTCATGATAAAAGTAGTGAAGATTTGAATTTGGATTTATCGGAGAAATTAGTCTATTCTCCAACGATGCCAAAGGATTTTTCCTTCCATTCATTATCGACTTACACATCATTAATTGATAATTACGATATTCATTCTCATGAAGAAAATTCTGATAGATCTTATCAAACCGAACCTTCTTCTGTCGATGAGAAAAGTGCCTTATCTATCACTTTATCCAATTCTTCGGTAAATTCAAAAGAATTACCCCAAATACCAAAATCCAAATCGCTTTGGAATTTCAAGAAATCATCTACAAAACCAACTGAACCAATAAAAGTTACTTCCTATAATCCTGAAAAATCAATGCAACGAAAATCATACCCAGAAATAGATCACCCTGTCAGCCCTAAAACAAAAACACCTGTAAAATTCAATGACTTCAAAGATTCCTATCGAGATTACTATCCAACACATACCATGAATTTGCCAAAACATTATAGCAGATGCAGTCAAGATGAGATACCCCCAAAATCATTGAAAAGATCTTCTCATGATCCAGTTTTTAAAGTAATTGATTTTAAACCACAACAAAAAAATGATAGAACCAGATTCACCAATGCCGTTGCCGACATGAATGAACAGGACGATGAATTAATTTTCAACAAAAGAGAAGAATCGCTGGCGAACCTTACTTTACTCGACAATCATATAAAACATGATTCTGTGGATTCGATTTTTTCAAAACAACCTACAACTCCAATCTTGCAGGATTCATATGACAATTGTTTTCCTCCAGGAACCCCTAGTACCCCAATTTTTGAAGAAGAAGATTATGAAGGAGAATGTACCAAGCCAATATTACCATTAAACGTTTATAGAAAGGATAAACCTACAGCTTCATCCACACCTACGAAAGAGATCTTGACTGATTTTATAAAAATCAAAGTTTTTCTTTGTAATGAAGAAGAAGATATAATCGCCGTCAAGATTAAACGATCGAATTTAATATCGATAACGTATTTGAAGCGGTTAATTTCGAGTAAAATTTATAAAGATTATTCGTTGATTAATCATTATAATTTACAAATCAAAAATGAACGATATCAAGAAGATGATGATTTATTGAAGTATATCAAATCGAATAACAAAGCAAGTTTATGTTTAGTTCGAAAACGATTATCAATGAGTGAGAGACATTAAAAAGTGTATTTAGAATTTATGATAATGAATATACAATATGAGTTGATGAAACCATGGAAAAGCATATTAGTTTATGTTATTAAATCCATTTCCTACAATACATCTTCATGTGGATGTAGCTGTAAATCCCAGCGATCGGTACTTTTGCATCAATACCATAACAACGGTAACTGTCAAAGGAGCGATCAATTGTATTATATTAGAATGTATTTGTGATATTGTACTGGCGGTAGGAAGGGTTTGTTCTCATGTCCATGACAATATGTTCTATCGTGTTTGCCATCTCTAATCATTGTATAAGCAATTGTACATATAGCTCTATGTATCCCCACCTATTATTAAAAAATTAAAAGGCTTAATTGGGAAAAAACAATTGTATAGCGAAATAAAGGTATTAACTGATTCTAGTAACACTTTTCTTGACAATAGATCATTTGTTTTGCAATGAAATGTAATCTAAAAAGAAAAACACATAAATTGGCCTCTGAATATTTGCAGTAAACATAACTTTAACTCATGAAATTTCTAAGCCATGAGTTTGAAAATCACAACTTATATCAGAGAACCTAGACCAACATCCTCAAGATCTTCAAGATCTACTCGGTATTAACTTAGCTTTTATTGGCCGGCTGATGTCGGCAAATTTTGTGGACGTTGGACAATACAAAAAGCTTAGCCCATTGTAGTTAGAAGCCTCAAGACGGTCATACCCAACTTTGTCGGAATCACAATGGTTTCGGTGGGTTGAACATTGAGTTTCTCGACAATCATGGGGTGATAGTCATTAGATATGTTTACTTAGCTACTGGTCTCTACGCTCTAGAGGAAGTGGATTATGGAGTACGATAAACAGAAACGTAGGTGAAAATCAGATGGTTCGCTAATCTCGCGACGGTTGTTTTGATTTTACCAATTTTTTGTAAACAATGTTTGTATTTTGTTAACAATGGTTGTAAACCGGTGAATATAGTTGTTCTACTATTTCATGTAGTTTGGGACCCTAGAAATCGTGGTCCCCCAGAGTCGTATGCAAGAAAATTTCAAATGCCAACATGAAAACTACGTTTGTATATATGGTTTTATATGCCCTATATTGTAATGGCTCTCCAGTATCAGAATTTTGCTTCAGTTACAGTTTGGTTTATTTTTTCTGGCAAGATTTGAATCAATCAAAAAAACATCAACAAAAAATGTACCTAAGATGTTTGAAATTTGACAAAATTTGTAAAGAAAGAAAAAAAAACGTAAAAAAAAGCAGAGAGCTAATAAATGGCTTAATATACTGGCAAAGACTATCAATATGAGGGTAAATAGTACTATAGCTACTGGCGTCAAGATTGAATTTAATTTACCACCTCTTTTTTTTTTTAAAAAAAAGCCGATCAAAGTTGCTCAACTACAATCCCTCTTCAATTACTGAAAAGAAAACCTCTACTGATTAGCTAACCTCAAAGCTTTGAGCCAAAAGTATATAGTTTTTTATCAATCAAATCGGTCAATTTGATACATTTTCATCTGTTTTCAATCATTTCTTTTTTTATTTCTTGACAATATTTTACCCAATATACTTGAATTACTTTTTGGTTTCATCACTTAACCGAATTGGGTTCATTTTTACCTTTCATAAACATAGATCGTAACGCCGGCCATGGCTTTTTAGGAGTATATGAAATATTTCTCATCAACTTAAAGATTACTACAAAGATAAAAAGTAATGGTTACTTTTTTTTTTACTTTTACTTTTACTGACCCTGACTAATTGATCAGAGTAAAGACTAATTTTAGCTTCTCAAACAATGTAGACGTAATCAATATCAATGTAATTTACATCCCAACAATTTGTCGTCATTCAATACCAATCTAAAACAAGAAGCAATCAATTAACCCTAAAATGATTGCTAACAGAGCTATTGTGTTTCTCATGGGAACCATGCACAAATGTTGTAAATTTTTATTGCGTTGGTTAATTTTATGTATGCTTAACCATTTACTACTGGTAATATGGCGCTTATACCTCTACGTAAACACTTCTTTCATCCTTCTTAATCCTTTTTTTACATGCACTTACCAACCTCAGAAGATTAAAGTTTAGACATTAATCCCAGTTGATCAGCCAAAATCACCAATTAGGACCTAAATGGCTAATGTTTGAGGCGGGAATGCTTATATTAAACTTTGAATAAATGGGATGTTATTGTTTTTGCAAAATGTTTGCGTCTATATATTAGTTCAAGAAGTTATAATCATGGCAATTTTATAAGATATTCAATACCTAGAGAAGCAAATCTAGAATTTACTGAAAGAAGCAATACTGTGCCAAGAGAGTGTCTCATAATTTAACTACTTACAGTATAACGTTCAACAAAATCAACCATTATCCATTATCCTGGTAAATCATCAATTGTTGTTTGAATTCTTATACAAATACATCCACCACCCTGTGATACGCAACACCAATTGTACTAAACCCTTTT
This sequence comes from Candida sp. Y128-05E, assembly GCA_037042355.1. Taxonomy (NCBI): domain Eukaryota; kingdom Fungi; phylum Ascomycota; class Pichiomycetes; order Serinales; family Debaryomycetaceae; genus Candida; species Candida sp. Y128-05E. The sequence continues at coordinate 45,851 of JAXQKE010000048.1, read as the reverse complement.
AGTAAAACCCTTATCGGCTCGATTAGGATAAATTATTCGGAAGACAATCTCACTTTTAGTCGCCGTCCATTGTGCGTTCTCATTGTTCGGTATATTGTTGAGATTCATCGCTCGTATTGGCTACCAAAGTTGAAAATATTTGTTCTTTTAGGTAGTGCTTTTAATATTTTTTAATTGTTACAGTTACCAACAATTGTTGAATATTTGTTCTAGTTATCATTGTTTCCACTTGGACTCCTATTTTATTTGATATCCTATTAAAGATCACAAAAATCCAAGTGAAAATCCACCTCAAGAGTTAATTCACAAGTTGTTAGTCTTTTAAGTATAAAATCACCTTAGAAAATCACCTCGTCCATTTTTTATAGTGCATAAAAATATTGGCAATTTATCTTGCAGGAACAACAATATTTTTTGATTCTTTACATTTCCGCTCATACCAAGAGATATATTACCGTACTCACTTCCCCCTCCAACGAAACTTTTCCATCAACTTCAACGGTTCGATTTTGCTGGTAAAATTTTTGCAACCTTTTATCGCGATATTTTGCACCACATTAGAATTTGCAGCTAAAACCCCCCTTGATAGAACGTGTAGGGTTGTTAAGAGAAACGAGGCAAGTTAAAGCGACTACCCAAGAACTTCAACAAATTCATTGATAGATTAAAGTTTTGAATATTCAAGATGAATCGAAATTCATGCTATCAAACGCGACCATTAAGTCCAGTTACTAGTGTAAATGACTTACCAATAGAAGACACTACGTCATCGACAAACAAGTCAATTTTCAAACGAATAACTAAGTTTGTGAATAATAAAAAGTCACCATTCGAAGTCATAAATAACCAGACGATATCAGAAATCAACGAATCGCCAAAGAAATCACCAAGAAAATTAACCAACTTCAAATCCACGGAAAATTTCACCCATTTGTTGAATAGAAAGAAAGCTATTCCCGACAACAAACCAAGTTTGAAGATCTCAAATCCCACGAACTTTAGGCATTCTGTTCACGGTCTAAATTTTGACGATAAACAATTACCTTCAAGTGGTATAGTTAAATCGGCTAGTGTTGGCAATTTGAACGTGAACAATTTGAGTTCTCCCTTTGTCAGATCAAATCCGAAATTCATAATTGATGAAAATCAAGATGACGATTTGCGAGGTTTAGACATTGTCAATGTCACAGAATCGGGAGAAATCATTGGTGGTATAACGACCATCCCTGAAGTTGAGGATAATCCCAGTTCATCATCATCGCAATATTCAAATTCACCATTTGTCGATTCCTCCGATTCACCATTTGCCCATTCACCCGATGCTACATTGTCATCAATAAGTTCATACGAACTGGACCATTATCAGAAAAGACGACAAAGCATTAACCAAGATCCACAACAACGATTCGAAAGTATATTAATGTCATATTCGTCGTATCACGCTCCTTCAATAATAAGTAACACCGATCAACCCAGCAGTCCGGTAAATTTTTATGTAGGCGGTTCTGGATCGCCATCTACATTCCAATCTTTCAATTCCAACATGTCACCAGTTACACCTGCTACTAAAAATTTTGTACCAACAAATTCACCCAAATCAACTGCATCGAATAGACCAGTATCATGTTTTTCTTCTATACTGGAATGTGCTGAACTGGAAGAAGGTGAAGTGGCACAAGCATGTTTTTCCATACTGGAAGTAGGGGAATTGGAATTTGAACAAGAACAAGAACAAGAACAAGAACAACAATTACAAAAGGTAGAGTCCACCAATTCCAATTCCAATTCCAATTCCAATTCCAATTCCAATTCCAATTCCAAAACCTTGAAATTAAAAGTGTTTATGGAAGAAAAACATGCTATAAATTCAAGTCAAGAGATATTTGCTATATTAATCAATAAAGATCGACTTGATTCATTGAGTGAATTATCGAATATCATTATTTATAAGATTTTAAATAAGAGGAAATCAGTATTACAAGAGAATATCAAATTGTCTATTTTCTATAAAGAGGATAAAGTTCCTCCTATAGTTCTAAAAGACGCGTTAAACAAACGAAACCAAGACTTCCAAAGATTGAATTTGATTAGAAATGATTTGATCTTGGATTATATCATGACCAAAGACAAACTCTACATCAAAGCTGAGTTTTAAGATGGATTTATACCCAAGTTAATTTTTTTACTTTATTGCTGTTGCTACTGACTCTGCCAAGGTGGAAGAGTCTTCAAAATAAAAAAAAAAAGAATTACAACCTCCAACCATTTAGATCTACTACATTTCATTCATTTCACTGTATTATTCAAAGGAGACTATGGTTTCTCCCTGAAATTGCCTAGAATTACCTTCATTCCACGCAATAATTAGCTTCAATTCAATCAATATACCCCATTTGGCTGCGAAATTCCAATGGTAATTGTTTATTAATGAGATTTACGTCATTCCAACCTCGTTTTCTGATTTTTTTTTGTTTTTGTTTAGCAAGTTTAGTAACTATTAGTTTAGTTGTATGTATTATTAATACGAAATGTGAGTGTTTTACTTCTATATTTATTGATTTCTATTTATATACTGTATCACGTGGCTCGTAATATTATTTTTTTTATTATTCTGGTTTAGTCTTGTTTAGGAAAAGAAACGTTTTTCAAGTGAATATTGTTTATTCAGGGTAGAACATGGCCAGTATAAGTTAAAGTAGGTATTAAACAAAGCTAGAAGTATACAAGGACAGTAATATATATATTGAGCTAGAAAAAAAGCTAAGAAAAAAGAGTTAAACAACGATAAATTGCTACAAGATGTCCGAAGTATTTTCAATGGAAGGTGTTGATGATGTTGAAAACCTTGCTTCTGGATTTAAAATGAATGTCACTTTACACGACGAGCAGTTGAATTATGTTTTATTGAATGAAGAAGCTGAAGATGGAAATTTGGAGAATAATGATGACGAGTATGACGATATGAATCCGGTAGCTATAACCTCAGAATCAATACCTATCCCGACCATGTTTCAGAACCAAAGACGAAACCTGGCTATAGCTAGTTCCTATGAAGTTGGTATTCGAAAATCGTATGTCAACCAATCTTCCGGTATCAAATCTACTCACAAACCAAAATTATCAGATTTCGAACCAATAAAAGTTCTTGGTAAAGGCAGTTTTGGTAAAGTGATTTTGGTGAGAGAAATATCCACAGGCAAATTATTTGCTCAAAAACAATTGAAGAAAGCCACATTTATCATTAATGAAAACACCAATGAAATCAATGAAGTAAATTACAAACGTACCTTGAATGAAAAAACCATATTGGAAACAGTAAATCATCCAAATATCGTTAAATTATATTACGCTTTCCAAGATAACAATAAAGTCTATTTGATTTTGGAATACCTCGATGGAGGTGAACTATTCCATCATTTGGCCCAAGAAAGATTTATGACCGAAAAAAATGCCAGTTTCTATATTGCGCAAATCGTTTTAGCTTTACGTTATTTACATTGCAATTTAAAGGTGATTTATAGAGACTTAAAACCGGAAAATTGCATGTTGAACAATCAAGGAAATTTGGTGCTCACCGATTTTGGTTTATCAAAAGAAGTCAACAACAATGAAAGGAACCATTCCATGACAGGCACGGCACAGTATATGGCCCCAGAGGTCATCAAAGGTGACCCGTACGATTATTCCGTCGACTGGTGGTCACTTGGATGTGTTGCCTACGATTTATTAGTAGGGCAACCACCATTTACTGGGAATAACAATAAAAAAATTATGGACAAAATCTTAGCATCGTCTAAGAAATCTTTGAAATTCCCATTTTATCTTTCAAACGATGCTAAAGATATCTTGAGAAAATTATTGCAAGTTGATCCCGAAAAAAGATTCAACATTGATGATGATTTCGCCAAGTTGAAAAAGCACCCATTCTTCAGACATGTCAATTGGAAAGAATTAGAAACAGCCGATAACGATCTTTTACCACCAATTTTACCAATTATCACCGACCCCATTTTAGCGGAGAACTTTGATAATGACTTTACTGAAATGTCTTTCACTCCACAAACTCAGAATAATTACTTGGGTAAGGATATCTTTCATGTTAAGGGGTTTACTTATACAAATGAAAGTTACTTAAGTTCACGGATTTAACAATTGATAGACAGCAATGTATATGCGAAGGTTGAACCTGCAAAAAGTTGCTATTATAGATTAATTTATTATTTATTGTATTATTTATTGTGTTATAAAGTATATATACTAAAATATATAGCATTGTTAACTGTACACCGCCCATAAAATCACTAGGAAAATAATGCTAAGGATAAAACAAAATTCGCCACAAATGATATATTTATAATACCTTGGGTTGGATTGGTTATAAATATAATTTTGTTTGAATAGTTGTAAAATTATCAATCCAATTAATGTAAGGATTGAAAAATTATGAAATATTATTATAATCAACAAATTTGATGCTAGATTATTTATGCAATTGAAAAAAATGTATATCAGGGGAAAATCAATTAATAAAATCCCAAATTTTTGGAAAATTGGATCAATAATTAACTTTTGAGTATTATAGTCACAGAATTGGGCGACAAACTCGAGATACTGAATATAAGGATGTTGAAGTGAAATTTTTTGAATGCCAGATTCAAAATCGTGAATTGAAGATGATTGATTTATTAATGAATAATGTGAAAGTTTTGATTTCAATGATGGGGTAGTAGTTTTGGTTGGGGGTAAGGGGAATAGCCAACTAAACCATGTGAAAATTTGATGTAATTTGCTTGGTGTTTGTTGCTGCTTCTTGGGAGTTTCAATAGTTGACACAACATCGAATGTCCCATAGCTAGGCATGTATCGTATAGTTAAACAATCAGACAGTTTATTTGTCAGTGTATTGGAAAATTTATCTTCGTTTTCTTCCAAGAAATCTGATGCCATAGCAATTGTCGTGTTTAAATGATACGTATTTCTTGGTGATACCGAATATAATGTATCAACCTTCGATTTGATTGTTTGGGGAATATCTTTTGGTTCAGTATGTTTGGGTAAATCAGAATAAGATATCTTGTTAAATAATGTTTGCTCCGAACTGAACGATGGCCTTGCCAAATCGAAATTTGATTTTATGTTAATGGATGATGACGATTTTAATAATGGTGAGTATTCCGGTTGTGCTTCGTCTAGACTATCATCATGAAATTCTTGCAGGTCATCTTCATCAAACCTGTCAATTGGAAGTATGAAAATTTGATAATAATGTAAGAAATTTTCGAATTTGGTATAGTAATGCCTGGGATCAATTTCAATTAGGTGTGATAACAAGTGTACAGAATTAACCCAAAAAACAAATATACTCAATCGATTATAGTCACCAAAGTATACTTTAATTATACTAAACCAACTTACCAATTGAAATATCGGTTTAATAAATTTATCAAAATTATTAGTGGTTTGCTGGTTATTCAATGTAAAGATATAATGGAAAAATCCCACTAGCCAGTTCAATCCTATAATCAACAAACTTATTACACTGGTTTTAATTAGTGATATCAAGGGCAAATTTTCAAAATTTTTATATAATAGTGCATGAAACACCAAATGAATGGTTAATAAACAGGCAGATATTAGACAATATGATATTGTCTTCATATTTACTTAGGCCCTCACTTTTAATTGAAGTGGTTTAAATAAATTAGTGTTTATATTTTGATTATTGTCTAGGTATTGTGTAGATGAGTAATCACAATTTTGCGACTTCTGATTGGACAGCGAGTATTAAGTAGGAATTTTCAAATATGGCTTAATGATTCAATGAAAAGCAGACAAGCAGCTTATTTATATTAACCATAGCCTGTATTTGTATTCTTTTCTTGTGTATATTTCCGATGATGCCGCTGCTTTGACTAATCCAAGTTGTGGCTGGCTGCAAAAAGTGAGAATACTACCATTCCCTGGAAACATAAACATCCCACTACCCATTGTATTATTGGCTTGTATGTGCCAGTATCTCATCATCTTTATTAACCCTAGATGACTACAGTATTGGGAATATTATCCAAAATGCACCCATGAACAAGACTCTAGACTTCATTTGAAATCACGACCATAGGTCTAGATTCTGCTTTGTCATGGAAACATGACAAATGACATAGTATCTAGACCTCATCAAATATTACCCATATATAACATTTTAACAAAAGCAACATAAATCATTGTTCGGCATCAATAAAAGCCAAACTAATAAACCGTAACACTATCTACCATTGTATCAAACTCTTACCTAACCATAATCCAATATTTTTAGTTAACTTTTTTAAATCACCACCTTCTTCTTCAAACCCCTGATTTTAACCATATTTTTGTTCAATTTTAACCTAATTTTCTTCCTAGGATATAGTAACCACGTCAATAAATTATATAAACCCCATATAATGTCTTCCACCCTTTCTATTGTATCCAGTTTCACCCATTCCACCTTCAAGAAGTGGTGGTTGCAAAATGACACCAAAAGTCGCAGTAGGCAAACTTGAACTCTCACATTAATAAGTCCAAGAGAGAGTATTTACTATGAGTGGAAGAGCAGTGATTCCATTGGAATCAAACCCAGAGATCTTCAACGAGTTGGCATACAAACTAGGATTGTCACCAATCTTGAGTTTCCACGACGTTTACTCGTTGACCGACCCTGATTTGTTGGCGTTTTTACCACAACCAATCTACGGAGTGATTTTGTTGTTTCCATTGGGAGAAGATTACAAGAGGTATAGAAAGGAAGGAGATGCAAACACCAGTTACAATGATGATTCTACTATCAACTGGTACAAGCAAACAATTAAAAATGGTTGTGGATTCTACGGTTTATTACATTTATTAACCAATTTACCCCAGGATTTGATTATTGATAATTCCACATTGAAGAACTTTATTGCTAATAGTTCTGGTTTATCTATCGACGATAAAGTTAAATTAGTCGAAAATTTAGAAACTAATATCAAATTAAATGAAAATTTCGGTACTCAGGGCCAATCTGAAGTGCCCGACGCTAATGACGAAATAACTTTGCATTTTATTTCATTTATCAAGGGGAAAGATGGCCATTTATATGAATTGGATGGAGGAAGACCAGGTCCTTTGGATTTGGGTGAGTCTGTACAAGATAACCATATTTTGAATGATCCGAAATTAGCAGAGAAAATCCAATTTTATATGAATAGTGCTGACGATGAAAATAAAAATAACTTTGCCATCATGGCAATAGGGCCTTCGTTGGATTAGAAACAAAATATCAGGTCACTCGTTAAATTGATTTAGTTACGTTACTTTATTTTCATGGAATATATATTAGGTAATTTAAACGCTCTATTAACCCTAATATCTATAAACATCTCACTGGATTCCTTAATTTCTCTTAAATCCATTGTTCTTTTCGAACATTCCTATATTCTTTTGTCTATATAAAATGTTGCAGGTTATAATTATACTTTTTTCTAATTTCATTAGGATATTACAATCTCCAATCTGATATCACTTTTCATTCCTTGATATTGCCGTGGTATTCTCAACCCATTCTACCTGGTACGCATATGATTCTCCAAATTTAATTTTCTCTAATACATTCTAAGGTTTCATCAATTGTATATGTACATTTGTCACGCTAACCGGTTTGATCTATCGTGCCGTATTTCAAATCGCATATACTGGTTCTCAAATCCTCCTTGTGTCTTTCTCCATTTACTTATCCTCTTGTACTCATATTTGCCCTTTAATATCAACCTTCTTAAATGAGGCCCCTTGTATTATCTCCGCTATCGTGTGCCTGGCATTAAGACAATCGAATTCGGTGGAATCTTTAATCAAAAAATGAAAGAGGCCATAATCGGTCAAAAACTTTGCAAAGTTGCCAATATTGATGAATTTCAAATGGTCGATTAAAAATGCCACTGATATAATTCTATAACTCTTGGAAATATTTCCTAATGCACGAACTCTTACTTTATTAGTGATGTAATTGTTAATTAACTGAAATGCTAAAGGTAAATCAATGTCAAATTTGATAATTTTGAAAAAATTATAATAATTACCATTCAAGATATCTTGATTTAATTGGAACAACTTTTCAATAAATTGAAATAACTTCTCTTCACGCTCTGTTTTCTGGAAGTTGTGGTAAGTGGTCAACATACTCAATTTCAACTTGTAAATCTCCCCATAATTAGACGTCATAATCATATAAATGATCCTATATGTTAAGAACTCCGCTTCGGCTCCATAAAATCGTTCTTTGCTCTTGCTTTTCCGTTTTTGATAATATAATACTTTTAATTGTGATTGACATTGGTTGAATTCCCCCAAATCATTGTTTTCCAACGATATTCTGGCATTTGTCTCGTATACATGGATCGTAAAGTCTCCCTTGATATGTTGCACGGTTAAATCTTGTCTTATAGATTTGAACTGATTAATAATGTAACCATAGTTCTTAGTTTGTCCATATTTCATTAGTACATACTCCATACTTTTCTGCAATTGTTCAAAGGGTCGAACGTTATCTGGATTCGGTGCTGTTGTTAATCGAAGGTAATTCTTTTCCAAATCAAAACTCCGGCCAACTATAGTTATCCCTTCTTCTGGGTAAGGTGAATTCGAATCAGACTTACCATTACTCTCAAATCTAGATGCCCGTTGTCGTTTCTTCGCTTGCGAATCATAATCCCCTTGTGTAGGAGTAAATGTTCTCGACGCAGGCAGCGGAGATGGGACCATTGGAAGCGGCTCTGTACTCAGTAACAATGGCTGCAAACTAAGTTCTACATTGTCCAAAACAGGAACCTTTTGAGCAGACCAGTTCGTCGTCCATATAGCATTTTCAGCCAAAGCCCTATTTAACAATTCTTGAATTTGAATTCGAAAAGTAGCCTTCGACTTCTCGTCTAACTCCTCCTCTGCCCTTTGAAACGACTTAGCTGCAAATTCTTGTAATGACTTGGGCCAATCCTCCAATGAATTCTCCGATGAGTTGTCTCTCTTTCGTTTCTTATCCCCCACAATCCGTTCTTGTTTTGCTTGCTTGATATTAGTACTCTTTGACATACCTAGACTGGTGGGCTGGACCTCATTATACCGTTTCTGTGCCATGGCCACCGTTTCAATCAGAATAGACTTTTAACTAGCGAGGTTTTCTCAGTGAGGATTAAAATTGGCTGGAGATCGAAACTGATTAAAAATTGTATGAATTGAAACCAGGCTGGAACTGGCAGTAGAAAAAGGATAGAGAGGCTATAGACAAACACAGCGGTAGAGAAAAAGTTGAACATGAGATCCTCTGTTTTTAAGGCAGATCCTCCAAGAATTGGAGGCGCCAAGAGCAAACCAATCAGAAAGAGTGTGAGTGCTAGTCCATATTTGACGAATTCGAGTCCGTCGCTTGGTGGAAGTAAGTTGAAAAGTGGAGTGCTATCAAGAAAAGCAGTTACCTGGAATTTGGACGAAATGTTGCAGTCATATCAAGAAAATCATGAATTACCTCCAATATTATCTCCAACAATACCTGATAATATTATTAAAAACAATGAACCTGCAATGGAAATAGATAAACCAAAAGAATCCCCTATAACAAAAATCATTCCGAAAAGTGTTCCGTTGCAATCTCCAAAACCAAAATACCCAATAAAAAAACGAGTTATTAATGACGACGATCTGGATGATAATATTGAATATAATGCAAAAAGCTCAAAGCCAACTTCGCCGTTTGTTCATGGTCCAATATCGTTGCTATCACCTACTTTACCCACAATGTTTGATAAACCAGATACACCCAAGTCAAGGGGAGCCATGGTACGATGGATTAACAAATTGCAAGATCCAAAACCGAAGCTACTAGTTAGAATAAAATTCGACAATACAAAAAGATATAAGCAAGCAATCCCGAGAAAGGAGACGAGTAAGAAAGCATCAAGTCCAGTTAAACTAGCAGGTCTAGGAATAATCACCAATGGGGCTGCAGGTAAAGACAAAAAGTTGGACAAGAAAGATGTGCCCGAAGTTATAGAAAAAGACCATATTGCAATAGAGAGACCAAAACAAAACGATGGTAGGAAAATCAATGAACGAGATCAAGAATCGATCAAACAAGAAAAGCTTCTCTCACAAAGACGAGAACAAGAATTAATCAAACAAGAAAAACTTCTTGCACAAAAGCTAGGTGATTTGGAAGATAGACAACGTAAATTGCATGATCGTGAACAGGCGATAAAATCTTCAGAGAGAGAACTTGCTGAGCGTGAATCGAAATTGAAACATGGGGCACCAACACCAGCATTAGAGTCACAAGTACCCTCTCCAAGTCTTACGTTGGAACAACAAAAGAAACGAGAGCAATTGAAACAATTGAATAAGGATGTGATCATGAAAGAACTGGTTACCTATGTGGAAAAGAAAAAACATATACCGACTCCACCTCCAAAACTTTCTAGTTTATCCAAAAGTCAACGCGAGGACATTAAACAACGTTTGATTGACAAAAAGACATACTGGAGTTCTATAGTGAAGGATTGTCGAATAATTTCCGAAAAAGAAAATGATGGATTTATAGAAATCATTATCAATGTTGATATTATTTTGATGTCAATGATATCGAATGATTACGACGAACGATCTAAAGTAGTCTCCGATATACTTCCGAGTGAAAGAAGTTGGAGATCTTTAGATCAAGATATAAAGTACCTTATAATAAGCATTGACAAATTCACCACAAATTTGCAGGAAAAGAACTTGCTAGAATTTTTGAAAATTCTAAGATGTATTTTGTTTCAGTTAAGAGCAATCGTGATAAAACGAATCAATTCCATTTTAACTAAAGCAGTAATCTCTTATTCAAGTAAATTGAATGGCTCCGATAAAAATAACGGTGACTTACAAACAAGAATTATTGATTTACAACAATCTTGCATTAAAAATCATGGGCTAATCAACAACTATTTTGTATCATCAAAGCCGAGTTATTTGCTAGCGATTATTCCGATAAAATTTCCCATAACTTGGTTCAAAAAATCACTTACAATTGAAAGAGGGGTTTCTGATCCTCTTGAAGATTACGAATTCAATTTGAAACCCAATGATAAGGAATTCTATTTACCCATTGGAACCTATTCCAATTTATGTGAAATGAGTGGTTTCATGTACAGTGTACTACGCGAGTTTATTGATATTTTCAATCGATATAACCCAAAGACAAAGATAAACTATACTTTACAAAGTGGTAAACATTAAAATTTTGCCATTAATAGAATTAATTGATAGTTGTATATTTATTAATATAAACGTTAGAATCGATCATTTTTTTGCTGGTACCAAATATTTTTCCTTGTAAATCCAACTATTACCAATCTCTTTCACTCCAAATAGTTCACTTAATCTTAACCAAGCTGCAGCTGTGTTTAAATCTCGTTTATGGTTCTTTGACTTATTTGACCAAATTTCTCCCAATTGGACCATAGAAGTAGTGTAACCCATGGCCGCAGACTTTCCCAATAATTTGATTCCAACCATTTCTGATTTTGTACTTAACCCCCAACCATTCATTGTCGCATTTCCTAATTCATGATAAGCTAGCGCTAAAATATCCGATTGGAATTTTGAAGTATTGGCAATCTTTAATATATCAGTTTTAGACAATTTCCCCAAAGTTTTATATAATTCAAACGGGTCTTCACCATTATTGACTGGATCTTTCTTGGTGTCAAAATTCAATTTTCTGATTATCAACTTGATTAGATCTTCCGGTTCTAAGCCATTTAATTTATCAACAATATCACTCAAACCAATGGGATTTGAAAATAACAATATACATTTAGACAACCATTTCAAATATTGTCGATCATTCTTCTTGACTCCTTGGCCCTGTTTTAATGCTATAGCATATAGATACATTGCTTTCGGGTAATTATATGGAGGATTAGCAGCAATCTGTAATTGATAAGACGCATCACGATGTTTGCCAATATTCCTAAATTGTAACGCTAGCTTAGTTCTTGAATCTGGGGTCATATCATCATGGGATTTATTTGAAGAAAGCTGTGAATTTTGATTGATATTTGGATCATGTGAAAGCGACCTCTTTGGAGTGGTTGGTTTAACAGCAACTGGATTCACTGAATCGGCACTTTTCCTCGATGGATTACGAGCTATGCTTTGTCCTTCTTTAGGTATATCCAGTTGACCATGTTTTTCTAGACTGCCTTTACTGGGTAAATCCGATTCGTCCAAGACTATTTTTTTGGGCCTGGGAATCGTCAATGGGTTTGTTGTTCCAACGCCAGCCTTGAAACTATCTACTGAAGGATTTTCTTGTAAAATAATTCTATTTTGACCAGGGGGGTGGATTCTTGAAGAAAATGTAGAATCATTTGGAGTCGTTCTATTATCCTCGGAATAGCGATTTGGTGGTGCTATCTGATTTGGATGATTATTGACTTTTGGACTAAAATGAGTATTTGTGGTGGTATTCATGTTAGCATGCCGTGATTTATCTTGCTGGGAATTCGAAAATACATTAGCACTATTCAGACGATTTAGCGTTGGATTTACCCCGGATGGAATCATATCATACCGCAATTGATTATCATGATTACCAAAACTATTATGTCGACCTCTTGTATGAATACTATTATTAATATTATTGTTATTAATCTGATTATTAGTATGATTATTAGTATGATTATTAGTATGATTATTAGTATTATTATTAGTATGATTATTAGGATTATGACTAAAATTCATATGATTATTAGTATTATTAATAACATGATTATTATTATTCATACCATCTCGATTAGGATTATTGAATAGATTCCGATTTGGATTGCCATTCCCATTCAAATTAACTTGCTCTCGAAGTACACGTCCATCTGGTTGTCTATTGAAATTCCCCTGATCTCGAAGTCCTGGTTGTCTCATGTCATTTACTCCACGAGGGTTCAACTTATCTCTGGTACCTATATGGTTAATAAAATCCTTATTGGTATTTCTCTCATTCATATTGGTCATCATATTTCCATTCCTCTCCATCATATGAGATCTGGTCCCACCATCTAGTATACGACCAGATATTCTGGCGAATGAACCTGCTGGACGGTCAGTGGATCTGGCAGGGATAGAAGGAGACCCCAACCCAGGTCCAGGTCCAGACGGAGGCCCCTGAATCTGATTAGACCCGCTGTTAGCGGGAGACCGCAACAGAAGTCTGTTGGGATCCTTATAAGGATCCTTACGATCCCTTTCTATATCCTGAGCAGAATCCTTGACAGGATTGTGTTCATCCAACACATCCCAACCATCCTCATCACTTATAACCGACTGCAACTCTCCCCTATAATCGAAATCATCTTGCACTTCTTCTACATCATCATCAAAATCCAACCTATCTAGTAGCCTTCCAGTTGTAGAAACCGAATCGAACGAACAGATGGAGTATCGATCCTCTTCCTCTATAACAATTCTATTCATCATGTAAGAATTGTAACGTCAATATCCAATTCTAATTTATTATAACAAACTCTCCTTAACTAGTATTCTATATCTACCAATAACAATAATTATATCAACTTTCCAAGTTTCCTAAAGGCTATCCACTCTAATTCTAGTTCTAGTTGAAAATTCCTGTCAATTCCCCAGTAAAACAAAGTTTAGGTCGTAAAAAGTCTCCTAGATGCACCAGTGCCGTTTGAGTTAAAGATATTACTTTATATGTAGATATAAACGCGATGCTACCACCAGAAACCAAAGTGGTGTTACGTAATGCCAGGAACCAAAAATAAAACTGGGGCTATGATTGTGTTCCTATGTCTCATCGATCTCAACCATGGGGAGAAATCGCAAAACGCGGGAGAGACAAAGAAATAGAGAGAGAGCGTCAGATAATGCCAATTGAATTGTATGGGGATAGTAAAACCAAACCAAACAAACGTTAATATACACATTCATTAAATATAAAATCTAAATTGTTGGTATTTAATCTTGTCTTGTTTCTAGCTGTTCCTACAATTGGTGGTTTCATATTAGTACCCCATGTAATCCCAACCTAGTTTAAACGTAACCTTTATCTGAACCTATACATATGTACTTACTACTTATATAAACTACATCTAATCAATATGCCTCCTTCTATTTCTACTATGACTATGCCTGCAATGGTTGCAAAAAATAATGTTCAGCCTAAGTAATTCCATATTGATACTTACCAATAATTTTCAGGGTATATATAGAGCATTTAACTAATTAAGCTATACCAGAATACTACATTACTCTTTTCCGATACTAACCCCAACTTCATGGATATACTAGGAACGAAAGATTAAGGAGAATTATTTAGTGAGAGATCGCCGTAGAGTCAGTGAAAGTTATAGTAGAAGTTAGCGACATGCGGTAGTATTATTTGTGCAACTTACCACGAGAAATTTAACAAAAATTGAAGTTTAAAAAAATCTTTCGATTAGTTTTTATTCAGCTTAATTGTGGTAGTCAATGAACTAATTATTTTTGTAGTTGAATCTATCTTTGTAAAGTATATAGTTAAATAGACAATAATTGTAGAATCAACATTTGTTAGCAAATCCAAGACTGATATTGATTATATGTAGAGTTATATGTGTTGAGAGATGTTTAGTGGATCGTTTTTGTGCACTCAAGTTTCTTTGATTTCTTGATTTCACCAAAAGTTTTGTTTATTTGAATTTGGTAATGTGTATGAATATATTTAGTGAGAGATGGTGGTGGACCTGGCGAGTACTAGTAGTAGAAGTTAGTGATATGCGGTAGTATTATTTGGGTGACAAATGCCGTGCATATAACTAAACTATATGCACTCTTTTAATATATGCCTTAAGAGCCATAAACCACGGAAAGAGACGGCTCTAGTGAAATTGATGAACTAGTTCAAGTTTACAATTATTATATCTGTTCTTTTATACTTATAATGGACTTCATAGATTCAAAGAGACCAGCTCACTCTCCGGAAAGAGATCCATGTACAAATTCCAATTATTGGCAATTCAAGTTGAATTCAACCAAATTACATTTGAATGTTGATTTTGATGCCAAAGTTGTTAATGGTCAAGTTGAATTTGATTTGGAAAAGTTAGATAATACCAATGAATTATCTTTAGATACTTCTTATTTGGATATTGATCAGGTTTTGGTTAATGGTAATCAAACCGATTTTAAAAAGTCTCAAAGAAACATTAATGGAGAAAAATTGACTATACAATTGCCAGAAACTGACAATCTTTCTGTCAAGATTATCTATTCCACAACAGAATCATGTACTGCTTTGCAATTCTTAGATAAGTCTCAAACTGATGGGAAGAAAATTCCTTATTTATTCTGCCAATGTCAAGCAAATCATGCTAGAAGTTTACTCCCATGTTTCGATACCCCCAGTGTTAAATCAAAATACACTTTATCTGCCACTTCTCCCCATTTCGTATTAATGAGTGGTCAATTTGTGAAACAAGAAGACAAAACCTATTTCTTCAACCAACCAATCCCTATCCCAAGTTACCTTCTCTCCATTGCTTCGGGTGATTTAGCTAAAGCTCCGATAGGCCCTAGATCAGACATTTATTCCGAACCAGTCAACATTGATGCTTGTAAATGGGAGTTCGAACACGATACCGAAAACTTCATTCAAATTGCTGAAAAATTGGTCTATTCCTACGATTGGAAAAAGTTTGACATGTTGGTTTTGCCTAATTCTTTCCCCTATGGTGGTATGGAAATCCCAAACTTGTGTCAATTGACTCCAACTTTGATTTGTAAAGATAGATCACAAGTTTCAGTAGTGGCCCATGAATTGGCCCATTCGTGGTCGGGGAATTTGGTGACAAATTGTTCCTGGGAACATTTCTGGTTGAATGAAGGTTGGACCGTTTATATCGAGAGAAGAATTATCGGTAAAATTGAAGAGCAAAAGGCAAGAAATGAGGGAAGAAAAGACCCTGTGGCATATGGTGAACAAATGAGACATTTCCAAGCCATCATTGGCTGGACTGATTTGGAAAACTCCATCAAATCAATGGGTAAAGATGCTGAAAAATATTCAAAATTGGTCTTGGATTTAAATGGAGAAGACCCAGATGATTCCTTCTCTACTGTGCCATATGAAAAAGGGTTCAACTTGTTATTATATTTGGAAACTTTGTTAGGTGCCGATAAATGGGACCATTTCATTCCAAAATACTTTTCTCAATTCAAATACAAATCGTTAGACACTTATCAATTTGTTGATTTCCTCTACCAATACTTTGCCGATGAGAAACATTTGTTAGATTCAGTTGATTGGGAAACCTGGTTGTACAAGTCTGGATTACCTCCTAAACCAAAATTCGATACCACTTTAGCTGACGAATGCTATGAATTGGCCGATAAATGGTTGCATGCTAGCAAATCGAATGACTATACATCCTTCTCGGCCAAGGACATTGCTAATTTCCACCCCAATCAATCGGTAGTATTCTTAGATACATTATTATCATTCAACAAGTTGGATAATTTCGACTGGAAAGACCACCCCCAAGCATTGCAAAAATTTGATGAAATATACCCTTATAACAAGACGTTGAACACCGAGGTATTGTTCAGATATTATCTTTTACAAGTTACCGGTCATTCAGATAAATTTTGCCATTCACTCGGACAATGGCTCGGAACAGTAGGAAGAATGAAATTCGTGAGACCTGGTTATGTTTTATTGAACCAAGTTAACCACAAGTTAGCTATAGAATATTTCACAAAATTCGAAAACAACTATCATCCTATTTGTAAATCTTTGGTTAAGAAAGATTTGGGATTATAGTTAAAATTGCATCTTCTTAATGTCTAATTTACAAGATTCACAAATTGTCATTTTGCTAAATAAAAAGTATTTATTGAGAATAAAAAAAGTATTTATTAATTTACAATACATATAATAATTTATTTTTATTAGTAAATTTGTAAATAGCCTATGAAACATTTAGTACTTTCAGAATCGATATTTTTGATCAATCCAAACAAAACTCTGCTTGGATTCTTGAATCGATAACCAGATTCAGCTCAGTATGATGAATAGGAGAGTTCCTGGTTTGAAAAACACCAGCTCGTCATAAAATATACACATTTGTCCAGAGAGTTTATTTTACTGGGTCTATCGCCCGGTAGATTAATATGAGTAATATATCACGTCAGTTGAGTCATATCCAATCTTTGTTGCTGAAACAGACATCCTTGTCGATTTCTCATAAATCTAATGGTATGTATTCTTCATCATAAGACAAAGGTATTTTCATCTAGAATATTCTCTATAATCATTTTATCGGGTTTCCCTCACCATTCTTCACTTTAGCTAAAAACTGCTCGAACTCATCTTCGATATCTACTGCTTGCTCCAATTTTTTCAATTCTTCTTGTTTCAACTCCAATCTTTTCTCATCAATTTCTCGATATTTCTTATTAGTTTTCTTCAATTTATATTCTTTGACTTGAGCTAATCGTTGTTTTACCACTGTATTTCTACAAGTCTCGGGATTAAGTTGTTCTTCAATCTTTAAAGCCAAGATTTCACGTGCACGTTTCCTATTCTGTTCCTGAGAACGAGAGTACTGGCACTGCACTACAATACCCGTAGGTTTATGAGTTAGTTGAACTTTGGAATTGGATTTATTGATCTTTTGACCACCAGGACCTCTCCCACCTTTCAAGAACCGTTCATCTATTTCGTCTTCTACAATCAACCATTTAGGCCGTGGTGGCATTTTATGTTTTTTCGGTATAGCCCATAATCTTGCATTCACTGTTAATTGTCTGATATTGAACAACTTCAACATGTCCTCCAATGTATTCTTATAGAGGTTGGTTGATTATGATGATGCCGCGACATCTAAAACAATGTCGTCAGTCGGTCGACATTATTACATAATCAAAACGCGTTGACGCATTTGGATAAATTGATTGCATTAAATTTTCATATCACCAACTATAATCATTCTTCTTCCACCATGTCGTTTGAAAATGGTTCTACATATGGGGTACTGGTGTTACCAGGTGAAACACCCACTGATAATTCATCCAACGAAATAATCAAGGCTTTCCGTCATTTCATCCTTGAGTTTAGATTCAATAATCAATTTATTTATCGAGACCAATTACGTGAAAATCTTTTGGTTAAGAACTATTATTTAAGAGTCAACAGTGAAGATTTGATCAAGTTCAACGATGAATTGAATAAGAAGTTAATGGACGAACCAACCGATATGATCCCTTTATTTGAACAAGCTATTACTGATATTGCTAAAAGAATTGCATATTTATCCAATGATGAAGTACCTGCTAATTTCCCCAATTGTCAATTGGTCATGTTGAGTGATTCAGGGAAAATTTCCATTAGAAATTTGGATTCGGAACACATTTCGAAAATTGTTCGTGTCTCCGGTATTGTTATCAGTGCATCGGTTCTTTCTTCGAGAGCTACCCAGTTAACTATAATTTGCAGAAACTGTAAACATTCTATGAAGTTACTGGTAAGTTCTGGATTTGGCCTGATCAATTTACCTAAACAATGTCAAGGTGATAAACAAGATGCAAATGTTGAAAAATGTCCTGCCGACCCTTACGTGGTAGTTCACGATAAATCAACCTTTGTTGATCAACAAGTTTTGAAATTACAAGAATCTCCTGATATGGTTCCCGTGGGTGAAATGCCCCGTCATATCTTGGTTCAAACTGATAGATACATGACCAACCAGGTGGTCCCAGGTCAAAGAATTACCTTGATTGGTATTTACTCGATTTACCAAGCAAAACAACCGGGCAGAGGTGGGTCTTCTGCTGCTGTGGCCATCAGAAACCCTTATTTGAAAGTTTTGGGTATTCAATCGGATATCGACTCTCAAGGTGGTATGTCATTTTCTGAAGAAGAAGAAGAGGAATTCTTGAGATTGTCTCGTTTACCTAACTTATACGAAGTTTTTGCTAAAAGTATTGCTCCAAGTATTTATGGTAATGAAGATATCAAAAAAGCCATTACGTGTTTGTTGATTGGTGGGTCCAAAAAGATCTTGCCCGATGGTATGAGATTAAGAGGTGATATTAACGTGTTGCTTTTAGGTGACCCGGGTACTGCTAAATCGCAATTGTTGAAATTTGTTGAGAAAATCTCCCCTATAGCAGTTTACACTTCTGGTAAAGGTTCTTCTGCTGCTGGTTTGACTGCATCTGTCCAGAGAGATCCCCAGACTCGTGATTTCTACCTTGAAGGTGGTGCCATGGTTTTAGCTGATGGTGGTGTGGTTTGTATTGATGAGTTCGACAAGATGAGAGATGAAGATAGAGTCGCCATTCATGAAGCTATGGAACAACAAACTATTTCGATTGCCAAAGCGGGGATCACCACAATTTTGAATTCGAGGACTTCGGTATTAGCGGCTGCCAATCCTGTGTTTGGTAGGTATGACGATGCCAAATCTCCTGGGGAAAACATAGATTTCCAAACAACAATTTTGTCTAGATTTGATATGATTTTTATTGTCAAAGATGCCCATAATGAACAAAGAGATATAGAAATGGCCCATCATGTGATGAATGTCCATACTGGTGGGAGAGTTTCGGAACAAGAGGGTGAAATTCCTATAGAAACCATGAAACGATACATTCAATATGCCAAAACCAAATGTGCTCCTAGATTATCAATGGAGGCCACTGAAAGATTATCATCATATTTTGTGGAGATCAGAAGAAAATTAAATATAGAAGAAGGTGTCATGAATGAAAGATCGTCGATTCCTATCACCATCAGACAATTGGAAGCCATTGTTCGTATTACAGAATCGTTAGCTAAAATAACCCTTTCTACTATTGCCACCGAAGATCACGTTGAAGAAGCCATTCGATTATTCACTGCATCCACTATGGACGCCGTTTCACAAGGTGTAGGTGGTGCGTCAGACCCCGAGATGCTTGAAGGTATACGAGTAGTCACTGAGAATTTCAGACGAAGGTTGGCCGTTGGTTTTGGTACAAGTTATTCTACGTTAAGAAGAGAATTTGTCGAGAATGGAAATGTCAGTCAAACTGCCTTCGATCGTGCGCTCTATATCATGGAAAGACACGAAGTGCTTCAATTCAGAAACCAGAGACAAGTCGTCTTCAGGTTAGGGATGTAATGAAGACACGAAATGCTTCAAACATCAGCGTCAAGTGGTCTTCGACCTAACGCATTAATTGATTTCTTGATTGTGTATTTTTAGATTATGTATTTCTATAAGTTTAATGAATAAGTAAAACTGAACCAGCTAAACTACCAGTAGATACTGAACAATCGTTTCAAACATTGCCAGACCTCATCTACTTATTACTATGAAGTTATTTGCTCCAAAGGCAAATATGCACCATAACATCCAATATTCAGCATTAAAAAAAGCCAATATCATATTACAGGTAAACACCAAGCATTCTAAGCTTTCAATATTATCACTACGGAGTCACCTCTTAAGAACATTTTCGAAATAAATCGTTCTTTATTCATCGATTTAACTTTTTTGCCTTTACTATTTTTTATGTTTTCCGTCCAAAGTTCCTTAACGTTTTCCAAAACCATATTGCAATGTCGATCGAATGCCTTGACTTTACCTATAAGTTTATGGTTGTTCCGACAAGATATAATGACTGGAGTATTATTATTGATTGATTGTTGTATCAAGGACATGGGCCCATGAGCAAATTCAAATTCCTCAAGTTTCAGCAATTCTAGCTCTGTTAACTCTGAACGAGGGGTATCGACCAATTCACTAACATCCTCCTTCATATTTAATTAGCAAGTCTTCTTTGGTTGTTGATGGATTTGAAACCTACGATGGCTGTTTTACCAGATCGCACGACTTCCAGTATACCGAAATTTCATTATCTTTGAACAGGAACAATTGGTAGAGATAGAGAGGTATATCTACATTCTATATTATGGTAAAGTCATTATTCTTATATTCTATGTATTAGATTAAACTTTTCTATACTTTGCTAAAGGAGCTGCTAATGAACAACCTCTTTTTATAATATTTTCAATTCTATCTTTCAAAACTCTAGACCCACATTCCACACTTAAATTGATAAAATCAATCTTGGCTTCATTTTTACCAATGACAATCGTTGCTTTATCTTCACCCTCTTGGGTTAAGGAATCCCCAAATTGTGCTTTCAATAATGCAGAAATACGATGTATACGTCCACCTATTGAAGTATCTTTATTACCTTGCACTTCACCTGGTTCTTGCTTTACCTGTTCATTTCCATGGTTATGTCCACAGGAGTTTGAAGTAAGCTTAACTGATGCTGGTGATGAATCAATTGAATATAAAATGGCAATGACACTATCAGCTAATGTATCCGACATTAAATTATCATTTATCCATTCGACGGTTATAAATAACCCACCAAGTTTTGTTCTATCCACAAGAATATCAATAGTTTCCATGATTAAGCATTCCCATTCTTCTTCATCGTCATTTAATATATTTATGTATCCAAACATTTGTTCCAAATGCCATCTCATCAATGATATATCGGCATTGATCTTAAGCGCGATTTTAGATTTGACGATCGATGTCGATAATTGGGTAAACTCGTGTAAATCTTGTAATTGAAGTAAATTCAAGTCGAAATCCTTGGCTACCAACACCCCAGATACTATTTGACCCGTCAGTATAGTAGTATCTTCGGTATCTTTTTCTGTAGTGTCATTGATTTCTTTCTTTTCATCTTCTATGTCTTTCTTTTCGTCCGTTTCTTTTTTGACCTCACTATCATTTTCTGTTTTGATAACTCCATCTATTTCATCGCCAGTTATTTCCACGATCTTAGCATTGTCCTTTTCAATTTTATCATTAATCTCTTTTTGTAATTGAATGATTTGTTCTTCCGCCAATGAACCCAATACTTTTGCTATTTTCATTCCTTTTATTGGTATATCAACCTCTTCACAATTCCTTGGATTGAAAACTTTGATTTCTTGTTCTGTCCCTTTTCTAGATGCATATTTACTCAATAAAGCTGACTTCAATCTCCCCATAGGCACTGAATCTCCATGTACCAAAATAATCTTGGAAGGCGACACTTTATCAATGAATTCACAATTTTCTTGGAAATCCACATGAGCGGCAAACGATATCTCATCGATTGTAATTCGTCTCGGTATACTTAAATCAGGATTATTAATAGATTGAATTGTGGTAGGTTCTTTCAAAAGTTCCTTGGCCATGGTTCCTTCCACGGAATAACCCGTCATTATACACAAATTCTTGGGGTCCGGTGCCCACCGTTCAAGCAATTGTCGAGAAACACCTGCTTGTAACATCCCCGGAGAAGCAACAAATACCGAAGGTCCCATATCTTGAAATCGTGATAAATCTTTGATCGATTTGACAAATTTGAAATCAAACGGACTCGATTTTGTCCCACTACTCGAGGCAGTCAATCTGATATTATCATTCATGATATTGGTATAAGTTTGATAAACGGCCATACATTTCTTAGCCAAACTCGAGGCATAAAATACATTAATATTTTGTAAATCTTCATGTTTAGCCCAATATTCATCCAAAATTAATAGTAACTCTTGTGCATTACCAAGAGCAAAGACCGGCATTAAAACACGACCTCCTTTCAACAAAGTTGCATGAATCGATGAGACTAACCGTTTTTCCAAATCCAATCTTGGCTCCAAAGTCCCCGTACCGAAAGTTGATTCCGTAATCAAAACATCTGGTTTCATGGGCGGTACTTCTGCCGCATGTAAATGTCTATTTTCAGTTCTAGAATAATCACCAGTAAATAAAATTTTCAACCCACCAATTTCGACAAAGTACATACAAGAACCAAGAACATGTCCCGCATGATACGCCGTGAACCTTATCCCATCCACTTCCATCGTGGAATGATAATCAATAGTATTGATTCTGTCAAACGAATCTTTAATATCGTCATCGGTATATAAATTGGAGGCAGCTTCTTCATTACCGTTTTCCGTTCTGGAATTACCAATAGAAGTAACTCTGACAAAATCTTGCAATAACCATCTGTAAATAGCTTTAGTCGCATGGGTCATGTACACTTTACCTTGAAAATTTGTATGTTGCATAACATAGGGTAAACTAGCAGCATGATCTAAATGGAAATGACTAATTAACAATATATCCACTTTACTTAAATCATATTCATCGTAAAATGGGAATGAAGAATGGCCGGATAATGCTGGATGGATCCCAGCATCTAACATTATCACTTTATTTTTATATTCAATGATATGACATGATCTCCCCACTTCATTACACCCTCCAAGCCCAAAAAACTTGAAGTTTTCACTTCCATCCACCTGTTCTGTCATATCTCCTGCTATTCCAATTCACCTAAAGCCTGAAGATGTTTATCAAGTGAAAATTGTATATACAGGAAAATAACATCATAATAGAAAATGCTATATAAAACAAGGATAATGTAATATATAATGTAGTTAAATAGTATATACATATTTATTGAGCCAATTCCTCTAAGTACTTTCTTTTTTTGAATTTTAAGAAGCAAAAATGGACAATATAGACAAAACTTCCATCACCAAAGGTCTATTTTCTCCAATTGAAAAGAATATAAGGTAACCAGATGATTTAAATAACATATTCCTACTCAGAATCAGTTTAAATAAGTTTCGTAGAGTGGTATTTGCTTGGTGAAATAAATGCTGCTTTTTTAACTTCAGTCGCGAGAGGTGAAAAGTTACACATCAAGGTTGTTTTGGTTGTTTTGGTTGTTTTTAGCAATACAAGGTGGTTACTGGAGTTTGAACGAAGAGTATTGTGGTATTTACGCGAATAGAGAGCTAGTGGTATTATTTGGTATTTTAATGGATAATATACGATGAAATTGAACTTACAAACAACCGATGTTGATTCATTGAAGAGAACATTATCCTTGATAAGTCCATTACGAAAGTTTATTATAATGAAATTCTCGCAAGATTACTTGTTATTGATTCTGGTAAATGGTCGGTCTGTTCAACTGGAACCACAAGTGTGGTGTAAACTAAAAATGTCATCGATTTTCCTGGAAATCGAAGTGCTATCCCAAAGAAATAATGTTATAACCTTGGAAATAAACTTGGAGTTGTTGCTTACTACATTAAGGAACTTTGAAAAGGCTAATTCTGATGGGTTGAAAATTCGTTTGCAGAGAAATATTACCAATCAAACGTCAAAAACCAGTCGATTAGCAAGTTTGGCCATCCTCTATTCTACTTATAATGCTAATTCAAACTATATTAGTAATCAATTTAGGATTCCTATAAAGGTTCTAAAATCAGAAAACGATTTGGCTATATTGAAAGAACCCCAATTGATTGATGTCGGATTAATTATAAACTTACCTCAGAAATTTCAATCTATCTATAAACGATTCGACAAATTTAAAAAGATTGGCGATGATATGTTGAAAATTAATGCTAACACCACAACCGGATTGAAGTTCATTATGGAAGATGAAGGTAAATTCAAAGTCACACTCCAATGGAATGATAAATTGGTAATTCAAAAGCCAATGCAAGATCTAGATACCGAATCGCTAAAAGATGCTTTTTCAAATCCTGAAGATATTCAGGATGATATTGAATTGGAAATTATGGTCAAATTGCTGGATTGGCAGCTGACGGCTCGTCTACTCCAAGAATGCAAGACCGTGGTTTTGATCATGTCTTCCCTGGAATGTGCATTACATTGTTTGCTTGATGAGACTGACGATGTAGGGATTATCTACCACTTGAGCAATTATCGTATGGTCAAACAAGATTAAAATAGACAGGATACAACTTGTACTGGGATCATAAATGTATCGTTCCACTTAGTCACTACTTGACTCATCATGATAATAATTACATGGAACGAGGGTTGTAGCCTGTGGTTATCAGACATTGCACTGGTTCTACTAGGATAGCAACTACTACTTGTACATAATAAATGGAATGAGGTTATCGACCATCGCACTGGTTCTGTTAGGTACCAACTACAACTTGTAAATAATTAAATGGAACGAGGCCATCATCCATCCTTCCAGTTTATTAAAAAGTCAATACTACCTGACTCATCATGTAAATAATATATGGAACGGTCATACACAAGAACTAGCTAAACTCCACGGTTATCAACAATCTGACTCGTCCTACACTTTCAATTTAATCTAATTTAATGGTTGCAAATTTCTGAGTCACTGCAGATGGTAGCGCCAAATCGAAAAAGTTTATAATGCCTGGAACGGGTCAACAATTATCTACACATTAGTAAAGATGGCAAGAGTATTAGATAGAGAACAACCCCATTACTTCGGAGCTGGTCCAGCCATGCTTCCAAAGGAAGTATTACAAGAAGCAGCATTGGATTTGGTCAATTACGAAGATTCCAACTTAGGTGTTGGTGAAATCAGTCATCGTTCGAAACCAGCAGGTAAAGTAATTGACGATACCAAGGCTAATTTAAAGGAATTGTTGGCTATTCCAGACACCCATGAAGTTTTCTTTATGCAAGGTGGGGGTACTACTGGTTTCTCATCTATTGCGTATAATATGAATGCAGCATACGCTAAGAAAACTGGTAAAAAAGGTAGATCGGCGTACGCTGTTACTGGTGCTTGGTCTTCCAAGGCTGCTGAAGAAGCTGGGAGATTAGGTTTTGATGTTGATGTTGTCGTGAATACAAAATCAGAGAAATATAGTGACATTCCATCATACGATCAATGGAAGCCATTGGCTGAAGATACTGCTTATTTATTCATTTGCGATAACGAAACCGTCAATGGGAATGAATTCCAAGACCTTCCACCATCTTCATACTTACCAGAAAACGTTGAATTAGTCGCTGATATGTCCTCCAACATTTTATCAAAGAAATTCGATGTATCCAAATACGGATTAATTATGGCAGGTGCTCAAAAGAATATTGGTTTAGCCGGGTTAACTATTTATATCATCAAGAAATCTTTATTAGACTTACCATCAGAACAAGAATTGAATGCATTGAACATCCCTCTTGCACCAATTGCCTTTGATTATCCTATTGTTGTCAAAAACAATTCTGCTTATAATACCATTCCAATCTTCACTTGTCACATTTTGAAATTGGTTACTCAGAAATTAATTAAAGAAGGTGGATTAGAGCCAGTTGAAAAGACCAATATTGAAAAAGCCAAGATACTATATGCAGCATTAACTGAATCAGACTTCTATACTTTACCAATTACCAATCCAAAAGTAAGATCAAACATGAATGTTGTGTTCAAGTTACCTAACTCTGAGTTGGAAGACTTATTTGTCAAACAAGCTGCTGAACAAAACCTCACTGGTTTGAAAGGACATCGTTCAGTAGGTGGAATGAGAGCATCTATTTACAATGCTGTTACTTTGGAAAGTGTCCAAAAGCTTGCTACCTTTGTCACTGAATTTGCCAAAGCCAATAAATAAATAAACAAGTTTGTTAAATAAATTTTAATAAAAAAAATACCTTCTTAGGTTATATTATGAGTAGAAATTAAAAAAAAAAGTATAAAAAATTTATTAACATGAAATAAGTATACCAATGACTTAATTATACTATTAGAGATAGTGCTTGTTGTTTAATAGGTTTAATTGATTCAAAAGGTTTCTATTAAATTTAATTTAACTCATGTAACGTAGTAGTAAAATTTAGTACCAACAGTGGACTGCGAAATTTATATCGATGGAGTAGATCTGAATTATTTAACAATTATTCTTTAGGCTGCAAAATCTTATGTTAAGAAGGCTATATCTACAGTCTATATCTGTACGACTGTTCAGCGTATCTTCAATTACTTCAGCTGCTGTTAAGGTTGTAAGTGTTGAAGAAAAGAGACAACTCTTAGATCGAGAGAGGTATCGTAAAGATGTTGAAAAGAGATTGATGCAAATACCCATTGAGAATTATAGAAACTTTAGTATAGTTGCCCATGTAGATCACGGTAAATCGACTTTATCCGATCGGCTCTTGGAACTAACTGGGGTTATTCAGCCAGGTTCAAATAAACAAGTTTTGGATAAATTGGATGTTGAAAGGGAAAGAGGTATTACTATTAAAGCCCAGACGGTTAGTATGATGTATACCGATCCTAGAAATTCACAGGATTACTTGTTGCATTTGGTGGATACGCCAGGCCATGTTGACTTCCGTGCGGAAGTGAGTCGTTCCTATGCTTCTTGTGGGGGAGCGTTATTGCTAGTAGATGCTTCACAAGGTGTTCAAGCACAAACAGTGGCTAATTTCTATCTTGCTTATAGTATGGGCCTTAAATTGATACCCATTATTAATAAAATAGATCTTGATCATGCTGATATTCCTATGGCTATAGAACAGGTCGAAACTACGTTTGAATTGCCTGGCGAAGACTGTATTCCTGTCTCCGCCAAAACTGGTTTGAATGTTACAGACATCATTCCTTCAATTATTGATAGAATTCCAGCACCTCAAGGTAAACTCGACAAACCCTTGAAAGCGTTGCTTGTAGACTCGTGGCACGATCCGTACCAAGGTGTGGTCATGTTGATCCATGTGGTCGATGGTCAAATCAAAAAGGGTATGAGACTTATTTCAGCCCATTCTGAGAGAAGATACGATGTTAAAGAAGTGGGGATCATGTACCCAGATAGAATGGCCATGGATAAGATTACTGCTGGACAAGTGGGATATGTCATTCCAGGAATGAAAAATCCCCGTGAAGCTTTGGTGGGGGATACATTCTTCAAGATTGGTGAGCACGAAGGCATGACCCCGTTACCGGGGTTCGAAGAACCCAAACCAATGGTTTTTGTTGGTGCATTTCCTTCAGATGGTACAGAATTCAATGTTATGGACGACCATATGCAAAATTTGGTTCTTAATGATCGTGCAGTTACTCTCGAGAAAGAGTCTTCTAATGCTCTAGGTCTTGGTTGGAGATTGGGCTTTTTGGGGTCACTACATGCTTCGGTATTCCAAGAACGTTTGGAAAGGGAATACGGTGCTAAAATCATCTTGACTGCACCAACCGTACCTTACAAAATTATCTATAATTCTGGCGAGGAAAAGATTGTCACAAACCCAGATGGGTTCCCCCAAGGTGATCGACAACACAATGTCAAGGAATATATGGAACCCTACGTCGAAGCAATCATGACCATTCCTGATGAATATACTGGGGCCGTCATGAAGTTGTGTGAGGGGAGTAGAGGTATTCAAAAGGAACTCGACTATTTGACCACAGGACAAGTATTATTAAAATACGAGATTCCACTAGGCGAATTGGTTGAAGATTTCTTTGGCAAATTGAAAGGTTCCACAAAAGGTTATGCATCGCTAGATTATGAAGACGCCGGTTATAAGAAATCAGATATTGTCAAGATGGAGTTATGTGTCAACGGTGAAGCTCAAGACGCCTTAACCACAATCATTCATAGATCTCAGTCACGAGCTCGAGGAAAAGAGTACGTAACAAGATTCAAAGAGTTCTTAAGAAAGCAATTATTCGAGGTTATTATTCAAGCAAAGGTCAATGGGAAAGCTGTTGCTCGTGAAACAATCAAAGCTAGTCGTAAGGATGTGACTCAAAAGTTACATGCAGCTGATATATCACGATACAAAAAGTTGTTGGAAAGACAAAAAGAAGGTAAGAAACAAATGAAAGCTACTGGTAAAGTGCATATAAATCATGAGGCTTATCAATCCTTCTTACGTAGATCCAATTAAGCTCAAACATGTAAATATGTATAATAAGTAAATAATAGACACACTTGAAGCATTGCTTCAAGACGAAGAATAAAACTTGATTGTAATGAATTATTAATGCTATTGATTAATATTTAAATAATTTATTGAATATATACTTCTTTATAATGGTTTAGTTTGATAAGAATTTCTTGTAGATGACATTATCGGTCTCTTCGTTATGTTTATAATCTAATGTTTTCAAAAATTCTTGAAACTCTTCTTCCTTTGTGTTTTCTGGAAGAACAAATGCACACAATATCTTAGCAACGTCATGACCATGATTTCTATAGTGGAATAATGAAATATCCCAATCTTTCTTTAAAGATTGTAAGAACTTGTATAATGCACCAGGCCTTTCAGGGAATTCAAATTGTAAAACACGTTCACCGCTAACTTTATGTGAAACAGTGTCAGATGGTCTACCACCAACTAAATAACGACCATGTGATTTGGCCAATTCGTTATCAGAAATATCGTGAACCTCATAACCAAGTTCATTCAAGGCAGCAAGAATTTGCACCAATTCCTTCTTTTTATCAATAACATTGAAAGAAAGGAAAATATTAGCCGAATCAGAATTATTGCATCTGTAAGAAAACTCAGTAATAGATCTTGGGTGAATGACACTTTGCAACTTGGCATATTCACCTGGTTTTTCAGGAATGGTAACGACAAACGAAACTTCCTTACCTTCACCCAAAACAGCTCTTTCACTGACGAATCTTAATCTATCAAAATTCATATTAGCACCACTCAAGATAGGTACGTAAGTTTTATCTTTATGGTCAATATCATCATTTTCTTGAATATATTTCTTGACACCAGCAATCGATAAAGCACCTGAAGGTTCAACAATCGATCTAGTATCTTCAAAAACATCTTTGATAGCAGCACAGAGTTCATCAGTAGAGACTCTAACGACATCGTCGACTAACTCTTCGCATAATCTCCAAGTTTCGTTACCAAGAACTTTCACAGCAGTACCGTCAGCAAACAAACCGACCGAATCCAATCTAGCTTGTTTTTTCTGTTTCAAAGATTGGTAAAGAGCATCTGCGTCATAAGTTTCAACCCCGATAATTTTAACATGAGGAGCAATCTTTTTCAAATAAACACCCAAACCAGCGATCAAACCACCACCACCAACTGGTACAAAGACAGCATTTAATTTATCTAATTTCAATTGTCTGGTAATTTCAAGAGCACAAGTACCTTGACCAGCAATGACTAAAGGATGATCGAAAGGTGGAATATCAACAAGATTATTTAATGCAGTTAATCGAATACATTCTTGTTTGGCAGAATCAAAATCATCACCATATAATACGACCTGAGACCCTAATCTTGAAACATTAGTATACTTGATTGAAGGAGTGGCTGTAGGCATCACAATAGTCGAAGGAATGCCCAACTTGTTTGCCGAGTATGCTACACCTTGTGCATGATTCCCCGCCGAACATGCGATAACACCCAGAATAGGAGCTTTAGCTCTGGAATGCATAGTTGCAATCATATTGTAAGCACCTCTCAATTTGAATGAAAATACTGGTAGTAAATCTTCACGTTTGATATATATATTTGAATTACATTTATGAGATAAGTTGATTGCATGAGTCAATGGTGTCCCAGCACGATCTACCACATCATAGACTCTTGAGGTCAAGATCAACTTGATATAATCAGGGGTTCCTTCCGGAGTATAGTCAGTATCGAGTAATTCTGGATACTTTTTCAATGTAGTCACACTATTAAATCGTTGATTTAGTTGGAAATTTCCAAGTTTAGGAAACCTCGCTAACCTAGTAGCCTGTAATGATTTAAAACTCATCACTATTACTCGTTAGCTATACTTTCCTTGTTCTGTTTAAATATTTATCCTAAATACCGGCCCGTATATTCTGACTCAGATCAAAACTTTTCAGTCACGACACGACTGCCAAATTGGGAAATTGCAACCAAAGTGGAAACCAACCAAAGCAAAAGGTGAAGGTTAAGTCAGGAAAGTAGAGAGAAATAGTTAGTAAACTAGGTAAGTGTAAGAAGAAAACAAATTTCTACTGCTTGGTGATGCTGAATAACGATTTTATTATGTAAACACCACGTTTTACCTCGAGTTGGATAGATTGAATGATGGGAACCACATTATCGATACATTATAATGCAATATACTACATGAAACTCAGATATATCCTTTAATACGTATCTCGTGGTGGTTGAATTGGGCCAAATTCTGGTTGAAAATGGTTGCAAAAAAATTCAGTGCGTATTTGTGGTAAATACCCAGAGTAATTATAACCAGAACAACCAGAAGTAGGTATAATTGAAGGAACTATAATTGTTGTAGGGAATAACTGCTATATAATTGCTAGATTAAAACTTGGAATTGTTATTTAATAGATTTGGGCCCTTTCCTATTGAAATGACAGATTCAAATCAAACATCAAATCGATCCAGTGTATTACTGGGGTTATCATTGATAAACGACACGGATGTAACTGAGCCAATGTTGACGTTTGACAATTATGATACCACTCCAGGCTTTTTGCAAAAAGATTTACTAAATTTAGAGTATGATAAACCAGATTATGAAAATTATCCAGCCACCCCCCATTATCAATACCGTCAAAGTTTCCAAACCAATACATTCTTGACTGCCAATTATTACAATGTACCTGAATTTATTGAACCAGGTTATGATGGTATGGTCAATAATAATCATGCCGATAACAATGGCCATTATCTTTATGATACATTAATTGAAGATTTGAATATTCCGGTTGAGTTTCGAGTGGAACATTATGAATATGACGACAATGAACCTTTCAGGTATGAAAAATGGTTGATGAAACCATTTGATCCTCAAGAAGTTTCAAAGTCTATTCAGAGAATAGTTAATATGGAATTTGAATTAGAAGACAATTATATCAAGAAGAATTGTGCAAATCAGAATAAAATCAAAAAAAAGAGAAAAGTACCTCCTAATGGAACTTTCAACTGGCAGCCCATTTCGCTTTATCGGGCTTTCACCAATATCAAGTCGCCATTGTTGTTATTGGATAAGACTGATTATGAAGAATTGATTGTTGAATCTTGTTTTGGCAAGATTAATATGCGGGAAAAACGGGCTTGGTCAAGAGGCCCTAATAAGAAATAAGAATTGGAACCTGGTATTTGGATGGATGTGTAATGGTAAGTAATGGATGTTAAGTGTGAATGTATTATTAGAAGATTGTAGAATAGTAAAGTTTATCAGTAAACTTTGTTTTTAGTAGAATTATATATTATAGTTTAATTTAAGAATAATGCAGATTTTTTCTTCATAGGTGTGGATTATATCTATGTTGTATATTCAATTGTAAAGGATATCTAACTAACGATCCTTGTATCCATGACCCTATACTATGCATTAACGGTCCTTTGGCTTAGCCCATTATGTTTTAACTTTGGTTTATTTTTGAATTTGAGAATAAAGCAGATTATTGCTAAAATACCAAAATAGGTTAAAAGAGTCCATTTGTAAGAATAGCAGTAAATCTTCGATTATACCATCAAATCAGATGAGTTAAAGAACCCAACAAGCTAGCTAAATATAAACAGAATGATATTGCATTCAAACAAAATTACCCATCTCTTAATCCAATGAGGTTATCAATCTACCCAGTCCTTCTCCACTATCAAAATTTAATACCAAGGTTATGAATTCACGCCTGAGTTCAAAATTGAAACGTACCCATAATCAACCCACTAACTTGTACCAAGATTATTTAAATATAGACGTATGGTAATGAATTAATAATCATAAAGAAACTAATCTGTATTAGATATCCGAACAGGAAATAAGAGAATTTGGACTCAAATTGGGTTCTTCGGTCAAGTATTTCAAGTAAACACAAGAACCAGTAAAGTTACCAACTACAAATATACCAACTAAAAATAAAAATGTGTTAATTTCTCAAAATTGAGGACCAACAGACTAAGCCTACAAAAGCAACAGTAACCAATAATCATAACCATCATCCCCTACTATTCCAAACCCCGTACATTCCCCCACACCCCACACCCCAATAACATCATCATTCATCATCAATAGCAACAATATTACTCCAATTCCTTATCAATCACGCAATTCAAACCCCAAAATCAAACCCCAGAACCCACAAAATCAAATCAAACCCCAATTGAAACATATGTTACACAGACATGACCCCTTAATCGTTATAATATACAAAGACAACAAGAATACTTAATATCAATACCATACAAGTATCCCAACCAACCTTTTCCACCTTCTACTATATGATAATCATTATTATGCAGAAACCCACCTTTGGTGTCAGCCGCATGTCAATCCACCGTGTGGAACCACCCCGTACAAAACTCCAGTACCACTCCTGGCGGTGTAGAATTCAAACGCCGTTACAGGGGTGTGCATGTGAAGTCTTTTTTTTCCCAATACCAATCATCATCACGCCTAACAAGATTACCAAATGTCACGTGGGATGGTACTATTATTAATAGAGGTACTACAAAACTATACAAGCATCTCTCTAATAAGATTCAATCCAGTAAAGAATCATGTCGTCTGAAGGTATGTATAGAAACATTCTAGTATCTTATTTTTTTACTTACTAACATTTAGATTCAATCGGCAAGGTTTACCTCAGTCAGGAGGCTAAAGCTTTAGATTCTCCGCTTCTAGAATTCTTTCCTGAGGCTACACCAGTTATTCATGATTTATATGATCAAGTAAATGGTGATGAACTCTCTACTGTTTTCTTATCTGGTAAGAAATTATTACAAAATTTACCCGTTATTGCTAACTTAAAAGGTCTGATTGTTAACCATGTAGAGATTAATGATTATTCTTTAGTCACTATAGTTAAAGGTTACAACTTTCCTGTGTTTGTTAGTAATTCTAACAATTATGAAAAAGTGGTTTCGGCTGCTTATTCTGCTGCGAAAAACTTGAATACTCCAGTGTTTCACTTTTATCAACAATCTTATAATTGGAAATTTGCAGTGAAAATTGTTGATGGTCAAGATGTTTCTGAAATTGCTTCCGCTCTAAAATTGGATAGTTTCGAATTTTTAGGTAAAAAAACTGACAATTTGGCTATTTTATACCTTGGTGATGTTTCTTCTTTGGAAAAATCCACTACTGCCAGTAAAATCTTGTTGATTGGTATAAATATCTATGCTCCATTCAACTTGGCTGATTTATTGAAAAATATCCCTAATGAAGTCGAAAACTTGGCTATCATCACCCAAACCACCAACTATTCACCATTGTCGCTCGATTTCTTTGCTGATTATGCTAAATTGCAAAGCTTGAAGAACTTCAAGAAAATCGTTGTCGGTCAATTTGGTGTTGTTAGTGATTACCAAGACGTTTTGAATAAATTGACCAAAAACATTGCTTTGGAAAAACCTTTACAAAATATTACCTACGGTAATACTGCTGAAGAATCAATCGACTCCAAAAATCTCGATGAAACCATCTCTTCCGCCGTCAAATTAGAATCAGTCTATTTGAAACTTTTAAATCAAGTTAACCCAAAGACTTCGTTATTGAATCAATACGAATCTTCTTCAATCGATTCTTCAAACCCAGAGTTTGGTTATGGTAAATACTTGCACAACCAAGAACAATTTTTGGCTTTAAAATCTTTGGTTTTACAAGGTGTTCAAGATAACACTTTCAAAACTAGTGACAACACCAAGTTAATTGATAGTTTATCTACCTGGTTAATCAATGCCAAGGAAGGCAAATCTGCACCAGAAAATGTCGAACAAATTATCGAGTTATTAAAATCAGATTCGTCATCTGCCATTTCAGAAAAATTATTGGAATTACAAAGCCATTTCACAATCCAATCTTCTTGGTTGATTGGTTCCGATTCTTGGGCTTACGATTTGGGTTCTTCAGGTGTTCATAACGTTATCACTTCAGGTGAAAATATCAATATGTTAATCATTGATTCTGATCCATATTCTACTAAAAAAGTTAATGGTAACAGGAAAAAAGATATTGGTTTATATGCTATGAACTATGGTGGCGTTTATGTCGCTTCAGTTGCCATTTACTCTTCTTACACCCAAGTCTTGCAAGCCTTCATCGAAGCCGAGAAATTCGAAGGTCCTTCAATTGTTTTAGCTTATTTACCATATGAATCTGAATTAGATTCGTCATTGGAAATCTTGCAAGAAACTAAAAAAGCAGTTGATTCTGGTTATTGGCCATTATACAGATTTGATCCAAGTTTAGAAAATGATGATCAAATTTTCAAATTAGACTCATCTAATTTAAGAAATCAATTGAAAGATTTCTTGGACCGTGAAAATAAATTATCACTTTTGTCAGCTAAAGATCCACTTTTATCAAGGAACTTGACTAGCACTGCTAATACATTGCAAAATCAACACCAAAAAGTTTTAGCTGATGAATCTTTGACTAAATTATTATCGAAATTATCTGGTCCTCCTTTAACTATTGCTTTTGCTTCTGATGGTGGTACCGCTGAAGGAGTGGCTAAAAAAATCAATAGACAAGCTTTAGGTAGAGGTCTTAAATCTATTGTCGTACAAATGGATGATATTTCGATTGAAGATTTACCAACCGAAACCAACATTGTCTTTGTTTCGTCAACTTCTGGTCAAGGTGAATTCCCAGTTAATGGTAAACAATTCTGGGATGGCTTAAAGACAAATGTCGATTTGGATTTATCTTCTATCAAATTCTCGGTGTTTGGAATGGGTGATTCATTATATTGGCCAAGAAAAGAAGACAAACATTACTATAACAAACCAGCTGTCGATTTATATGCTAAATTGAAATTATACGGTGGTCAAGAATTATCCGAATTAGGTCTTGGTGATGATCAAGATGCTGACGGTTTCAATACTGGTTATAATGAATGGATTCCAAAATTATGGACTGCTCTCGGAGTTGATCAAGTTGAAGGTGTCGAAGAACCTAAACCACTTACTAATGAAGATATGAAGATCGGTTCTGATTTCCTCAGAGGTACTATCGCCGAAGGTTTGCAAGATCAATCAACTGGTGCTATTTGTGCTGTTGATCAACAATTGACCAAATTCCATGGTATCTATATGCAAGATGATCGTGATATCAGAGATGAACGTAAAGCACAAGGTCAAGAACCTGCTTACTCTTTTATGGTAAGAATGAGATTGCCAGGTGGTATTGCCACTCCACAACAATATCTTAAAGTCGATGAATTAGCTGATGACAGAGGTAATGGTACTTTGAAAGTCACCACTAGAGCTACCTTCCAATTGCACGGTGTTGTCAAACATGATTTGAAACCTGCTATCAGAGGTATGAATGCTGCCTTGATGGATACTTTGGCCGCCTGTGGTGATGTCAATAGAAATGTTATGGTTTCTGCTTTACCAGGTAATGCCAAAGTTCATGCCCAAATTGTTGAATCTGGTACTTTGATTTCTGAATTCTTATTACCAAGAACTACTGCTTACCATGAAATTTGGTTACAAGGTGAAGATGATGGCGATAAAGAAGGTGACTCTGATGTTTGGAACAACAGAGTTGGTGGTCCAACTTTGAAGAAGACCTTAGTTGCCGGTAATGCATTAGTTGATGTTGAACCACAATACGGTCCAACTTATTTACCAAGAAAATTCAAAATTGTTATCACAGTTCCTCCTTTCAATGATGTCGATGTTTATGCACATGATATTGGTTTAATTGCTATTGTTGAAGATGATATTGTTGTTGGTTATAACGTATTAGTCGGTGGTGGTATGGGTTCTACTCATAATAACAAGAAAACTTATCCAAGAACTGGTTCATTATTTGGATTTATCCCTACTGATCAAATCCACATTGCTTGTGAAAAGATTATGTTGGTTCAAAGAGATTTCGGTGATAGAACTAACAGAAAACATGCTAGATTGAAGTATACTATTGACGATTTAGGTGTTGAAGTGTTTAAATCCAAGGTTGAAGATTTATTGGGTTATAAATTCGCTGAACCAAGACAGTTTAAGATTGAATCAAATATTGATTATTTCGGTTGGGTTAAAGATGAAAAAGGTTTAAACCATTTTACCGCTTTCATTGAAAATGGTAGAATTGAAGATACAGCTGAATTACCTCAAAAAACTGGGTTGAGAAAAGTTGCTCAATTGTTAACCACCAAAAAATCTGGTCAATTTAGATTAACTGGTAATCAACATATTGTTATTTCGAATATTTTAGATTCTGATATTCAAGAAGTAAAAGATTTGTTAGAACAATACAAATTGAGTAACGTTGATTTCTCGGCCTTAAGATTATCTTCAAGTTCATGTGTTGCTTTCCCAACATGTGGTTTAGCCATGGCTGAAGCTGAAAGATACTTACCAGAATTAATCACTAAATTAGAAACTTCATTAGAAGAATTTGGTTTAAGACATGATTCTGTGGTGATGAGAATGACTGGTTGTCCAAATGGTTGTGCCAGACCATGGTTGGCTGAAGTTGCTCTTGTAGGTAAAGCCGCTGGTGCTTACAATTTGATGTTGGGAGGTGGCCATCATGGTGAAAGATTGAATAAGATTTATAGATATTCGATTAAAGAGGATGAAATTTTAGAAATTTTATTACCTCTTTTCCAAAGATGGAGTTTGGAAAGAGAAGATGGAGAACCTTTTGGTGATTGGACTATTAGAGCCGGTATTATTAAACCAACTTTAGAAGGTAAAAATTTCCACGAAGACATTCCAGAAGAAGCTTGATTTACAAAACTTTATAGATGACATATACCTTTGATTCTGCATGACATTAATTTAAAAAATATATAAGATTTAATAGTAACCTGTAGACAAATTATTGCAAAAAGATACTCTGTACCATAACCTATG
The DNA here is from genome assembly GCA_037042355.1 of Candida sp. Y128-05E. Lineage (NCBI taxonomy): Eukaryota > Fungi > Ascomycota > Pichiomycetes > Serinales > Debaryomycetaceae > Candida > Candida sp. Y128-05E. The sequence continues at coordinate 8,145 of JAXQKE010000048.1, read as the reverse complement.
AGATCTATCACATTAGAGAGCAAATAAAACTCTTTCAATAATTAACAAATCGAGGTTTGAGAAAACTGGTGCAAGAGAAACAAGTCCATTAAATCAAAATAAGAACAGCTTGAACATATTGTTGAATTGGAGACCAGACTTCCTGCTAACGTTACTGTCAAAGCTAGTGAAATTTTGATTCAATGTTCTTTGCCATCTATTAGAGATAGATCTGCTTTGATCGATTGAAACCCATCTTCAGATCTGAAGTCTTTGCACCTCACACAAGCATATTAGTGACATTGTAGAACCAATTATTGAATATTAAATCCGATAATGTAGACTTAATCATTACCTTTACTACTGGTTAAGAACGGCTTTGATCTAACCTCCTCTACATCTTTCAACAAAGTCCGCAATTCCAATTTATGGTGTCTTTCCACTGCCAATACCTCCTTTAACTTCACTGACCATAGAGCAGGAGTAACGTTATTCAATTTGTTTACCATTCGTTCTTCAACAGCATTGGCTCTTTCCAACTTGGTTTCCTCAGAAATCAAGCTAGAGTCTCCAAATTTTCGCTTGTAAGCTTCAATAAGCATCGCTTTCTTCTCCTTAGTCAACATCCAGTAGTTTCATTCGTTGTTGGTGGTGTAGCAGCCTGTTTGCAATCTTATACTGAAAAATCAATTGGGAGTGTATATAATTTTCCAAAGGTTTAAATTGTTAGTGGCAACAATCAACAGTAGTAAAGGAAACGAACGATACAAGATGGTGTTGGAAGCGACTATGATAGCTATAGATAACTCAGAGTATATGAGAAATGGGGATTATGTTACTAGTAGGTACGACGCTCAATTAACTGCAACAGAATACATTTTCCAAAGTAAAATCAATGCAAATCCAGAAAACACAGTTGGGTTATTGGCATTTGGAGGTCAGGGACCTCAAGTTTTGTCGACATTAACTACTGACTATGGTAAATTGTTGAGTGGAGTTCACGACACAAAAATTCAAGGTGAAAATCATTTCAGTAGTGGTATTCAAGTTGCCGCATTGGCTTTAAAGCATAGACAAAACAAAGTACAACAGCAACGTATCATTATGTTTGTAGGATCTCCAATCAAAGAAAGTGATAAAGAATTGGAAAAATTGGCTAAAAAGATGAAGAAGAACAATGTCGCCATTGATATTATAAATTTCGGTGAAGAATCAATTAATTCGTCGAAATTGGAGAAATTTAATTCAATTATCAACAATCATGACAATAGTCATTTAGTCACGATTCCTCCAGGTCCAAAAATGTTATACGAAGCCATTCTCTCTTCGCCAATAATGGTCGATGGTTCTTTTGAAGGTGACTTTGGTGGGTTTAATGATGGGTTTGGTGATATGGCCGATCCAAATATGGATCCTGATTTAGCCTTGGCCTTGAGATTATCTTTGGAAGAAGAAAAATCAAGACAAGAACGTGAAATTGCCGAGAAATCAAAAGCCGATAATAAAGATTTGGAAGTTATTAACGAAGAAAAAGAAAAGGAAAAAGGTAAAGATGAGGACGTTGAAATGAAAGATTGAGTCGATTATTTGAAGTCACCTTAGCTATAGATATGTATATTAATACCACGAATAATGTGATTTTTCTGTAGGTGATGAGTAAATATTGGAGGAGATTGTTAGATTAAGATGATTGCGATGAATAGACGTCAGTTGGTGATTCCCATGGTATGTTTAATATAGCAATATAATACCAAGTGAATATTCCCACACGATAGCCACTTGCTGGATTAGTGTGCTATCTCCTTTAGCCTGTGTTATTTTTATATGAAAACTCAAATACGTCTTTGAAAGTGAGTATGATCAGTCTAGTAATTAGAAGGCATATAATTAGCAACTTCCACACAACAACATCTGCTTCAAAGTCTCTATAAGATAAATTACAGCAAAACTTACTTTGGCGGAATCGAGCTCAGTTGTTTGAAGTGGTAAAATACTTTCAATTTTGGTAGCACTTTACATAATTTGTAAGAAGATCAAACTAAATGAATACGTCTACTTTTTGTCACTAAGTCAAGTGATACAACCCAACTCACAATTACCGCTTCAAAGAGATGGTTTTTGTTTTATAGATCAAATAGGCTCGCTTGAGTAGAGTGAATAAACATATCTAATTAGAAATTTATGAATAAACTCCACGAAAACTCGCTAATTACTATGTAATGTATTAGTATAAATGACATATCCTGTCAAAACTATAAACACTTCAATTGGTACTATTTTCAAATATTTTCATGTTTTGTTGTGGTATTCGAGATCTTTTTTTGCAGCCAAATTTAATTGCACTGTTTCTGTGTAGCGCTTAGAATTATAGAATCCAGTTCAATAGCTATAGCAAAAAACAATGGTGCCTACTGGTGGGTCTAGACGAGCTAGAAAAGCTGCCGTCACTCCGCCGACAGATACCGAGAGTCAGGACGCTATACTGTTTACCGCCGGTTCGGCTGAATGTTCAATAGTACCAATTCCTATGAGTAAAGTCCAATTTTTAGATTTATATTCCCGTGGGAACAATAACTTGTCAAGCGTACCTCGTCCATTATGTTTCGAAGAAGCAGACTTACTATTAGCCCCAGAAAGTTATCGTGAACATGGTAGAAAGAAAATTGCCAAACAATATTTAAACTTACCCCATTGGCAACATAAAGAAATCTTTAGAAAGATAGTTGGGAAGTTACGAAAGAAGTTCAATGTGGTGGGAGTAACGATATCAATTGTCACTCAGAATAAAACGTTTGTTAAAATTGAATCAATTTTAGGTGTAAGTGAAATTCCACGATCGGTTTCAATCGATGGACATGCCATGTTATCTCGCGATTACTTTATGATATTAGACGCTACTACAGACTGGAGAACTAAATTGAATCCATTTGTCACTGGAGTACCAAATATTAAATTCTATTGTGGAGTGCCATTATTAACTGATAAAAATGAAATTGTCGGGATATTGGCTATCCATGATGCATTTGGAAAATCTGACTTTAGCCCTGAAAATTGCCAATTATTAAAAGATTATAGTAAGGAAATAATGACATTACTTGATAGTCCAATTGAACAATTATTAAAAGTTAATGCCAAAGTGGGAAATAATCCCATGCATAGCGAGATTAATGAATTGACCTTGAAATTAGGTCGAGCAACGAGTACCAAATCTCTGTTAATGACAGTTTTTGAAAAGGATGGATCTGGTGGAAGATATTCGCAAAATCATAATTTCAGATTCACTAAGGAATTAGACCAGCATTCATTTGGGGAATTGAATAATAAAAAATTATGGCAGAAATTAGCCAAAATGAAATCAATAAAAAATGCTGCCATGGTTTTAACTAAAGCTTTTTCTCGATATTATCATTTCGATTTTGTTTATATCGTTGAAATAAGGATTAGTGAATCCTGTCATATTGAATCCAAATTGTTCCCCATAAATGAAACAAATATCGAATTTGACAATTTTAAATTCCAGGACAAAATCATTAAGAATTATGATCAGGATTACAATTGTTTAACCAGAATCATTGGAATTCATGGTAACAAATATCCCTCTTTGAATTTTGATAAATCAATTCATTACCAAGCATTTTCTTCCGACTATGGCATATTGTATAAATGCTTAACATCGCCATCAATGTATAGTCGAGGAGTTATTATGCCCTTCCATAAACATGGGAGTAAATTGATTAGAACTAATAAAGATCAACGACCTGTTATTGATGTCACTTTAAGAAGTGGTGGTTATTTAATCGCAATGTTTAATGAAACCAACAACAACTTCACACCGGAAAATATCGAGAATGCCTATAAAGATGCCATGACATTCCGGAAAATATATATATCTTAGAAAAAATTTAGTATCCAATTTGATCCAATCAAATTCATAGTTATAGATAAATTCATATCCTCTCTCATTAGTTGTAAATCTTGAAAGTAGCACCATTTGATAAATAAAAAAGTATCTTTCAATTAATTCATATCCATTTCTCTCATTAATTCCAAATCCTGATCATCTTGTAAAATATCATTTTCATTTGGTGGTTCTTCCGCGATCATAGTATGAAATTCTTCAATATCATCATCGGAAAATGGATCATCTGAAAGATTAGTATCTTCAACCAGATTATTAGTATCTTCAACCGATTTTAAATGGGGTGTTTCAATTTCAGTAGGATTGGTAGTATCTTCAACTGGTTGCAAAAGTGGGATTTCGATTTCAGTGGTCTCGGTTTCGTCAACTGGTTGCAATTGTGGTTTTTCAATAGGGCCAGAAGCATTGATCATAGAAGTAGATGGAGTCGTGTACAAATTATCCTCCTCGTCATCATCTTCTCCAATGAACAAAGCATTTCCACGTTTCGGGATATTCATGAAACTCCAATCATCATCGATTTCCGGTTCTGGTTCCGTTGATGGTTGATTGGTTGGAACCACTGGCTCCAGTACATTATCAACAACAATATCATTGCTATCACTAATAGAAGGCCCTACATCATTGTCAACAACAATGCCCTTTTCAACTTTCAACTTCTCCAATTCTTTTTCAATCAATTCACGTCTATACAATCTCAACTGGGGAGATTTCGAACCCAATTTTCTTAATAACTGAATACAATCCTTGAAATTAGCTTTAGGGAAAATACCATGGCACCATAATTGATAAAACTGCAAAACAGTCGATAAATTGTCATATTCATGATCATATTTAGCTGCTTTACTGATTCTTTGATCACCAGCATATCTCTTTTGGAACTTCTTATCGTTCTTCTTTATAGTATTACTGACTCCAGTATGATGTTTGACAATGTAATCCAAACCAGTTTGGGGATTGAATATTCTTTCGTTATCTAGCCTGGCAACTTTCACTCTTTTCACCAATTTAATCTCTTGATCAAGACCCAAGACGTCGTCTGCTTCATTATGTCCCCCTAAAACAGGATCTTCGCTCCTTTCACTGGCCATATCTGGTAGTTTTAATATAATGTTTATATTCCTAGCTAAATAAATCTAATTTTATACCACACGCGTAATCATCACCAAACGATGAAAATGACTTTGAGTGAAATATCACAAATTTAGTAAGGGATGCAGTCAAATTATAAGTGAATAGATATATAATTGATCTGAAGTATAACCTTACCAATTTTCTAAAAGTTTCCAACTAAAACCAGGCAGAATTGACTAACCAGGTCAAAAGAAGAGGTTTATTGACCATTTTTTCATGATTCTACAGCAAATGACTAGGAAGTTTCTATTACAGATGTTCCTAGGTTCTTTTTGATACCAAATAAGCTACAAATATTCAAATTCTCTGATTTCATAACTTTTCAATTTTAACTAGAAAAGGTTGAGACAATAAAGAAAAATCAGTGTTTGTAATGATATATTCAGAGTATCTACCTCGAGTGGACTCTGTGTCGGTGTTGCTAGACTTTGATGAACAGGTGAAGGATATAAAACAGGTATCTCTAGAAACAGAAGATGTTTTGAAACTAGTGGCTACTAAAACCTACAAGATCAAATTGGCCCATCCCGTTAAACAATTGAAAATCCAAAAGTTGAATGTGGCCAATGGCTGTTTGCAAATGACTTTGTTGGTTGGTGATGATGTCACTGTAGCTGCTACTACCGATGAATCGTTTTTGAATACCCATGTTGATAAATGGAGTTGCCAGGATCTACAACGAATAACCAATAAGACTAAATTTCAATTTCAATGTAAATATTGCCTGGCGATACTAATTGATTCACAGAGTTATAAATTCCTCGATATGCCTTCGGAGTATTGGTATGAGTTCATGGATTACTGGCATTGTCATAAACCGCATAATGATGAGAAATATGATAAAACTTATGGTGAGTTGAAACCGCCTAATGATAGTACTGTATTGCTCGGGGATCATTATTTGTTATTAAATGGAAATGATAAGTTAGATTTAAACGAAAATGAGGTGTTGTGTAAAGATTGTTCAAATTGTTTAGGTACGAGAAATGAAGCTAACGCTTCATTAAAACTATTCAAGTGGAAATTACAATTGGTCTATGATAACTCCCACCAAGAATATCCCTATCAAATGTTTATTTATAATCTCATGGTGGATAAAGTAAACTCCCATGCAATAAGGAAATTTTCCTTGGAATATAATGACAAAATTTGGTATTTCTGGGTCACCAATGTCGGGTTGGATATCACCATCAATTCGGAAACGCTGAGAAATACGCTAAAGATATTGTACTTTGAAGGTAACAAGTCTAGTGCTGACTCTGAATATGAATTACTTGATATTCCCGCCGATATCCGGGGTGCGTTTATTGATACTATCACCAAGAGAACAAAGCAACTTCCTAAGCAAATGCAGCAAGTTACTATGGGCAGCAAGACCTTCTCGATAACTAATTGGGCAAACGATGAATTGTAAAATTAATAGAAATGTATATAGATTTATAATCAAGTATAGAAATGGAATAGGTTTATAAAATTAATTGTCTAGAAAGTACTGTATTCTTAAGATTCCAATATCACCTTCACTATAGGAACGACCTGTTTCCTGGAAGCTCTAATATTGACTTGGTTGTACACTTTGAAGACCCCTTGAGTGTTCAAGTCACTTTGTTTAACTTTTTTGAAATTGTAGATATCATCATTTAACTGTAAAGGTTCTTTGGCGTTTTCGTACAAAGTAGCAAATCTAGGATTAGATTTGTCTTGGTAATAGTAGCAGAACTCCCTGGTATATTGTTGGTTTTCCTTTTGGGTGTATGAAGAGGTAATAACCATCATATCTAATTCATTTGACTTTAAGAATTGAGAAAGGGTGGCTTCGATATTACCGGAATAAGTGGATAAGACCCACGATAAAGATTTACCAATGGAACTGAATCCCACTTCGTCTCCACTGGCGAATTTGAATTGTTTGTAATCTTTTCTTAAAACATCATCTAATGAAAAGCCAGATAAATCTTTTTTGGCAGTTTTCAATTGTTTATAGGTCTCTGTGAATGGGTCAGAAGATGCAGATCCATCTTGTATCAATACCGAATTTCTAGGACTCAATACTTGTTTGTAAATAGTGAACGCATCGATATCACCTTGTTCAATTTTCTGAGTGAAATTTGAAGTATCAATTAATAAAGGACCCACTAAAATGGAAACAATTTCTGGGTCTTGAGCCTTAGCTCTCAAGATATTGTTCCAATAATTGAACACTAAACAAGAACATGAACCATTAGGCTGAATTACTCTTGGGTTGGCGTCAGTAAACACACCTTCGTCAGCATGATGGTCAATGATGGAGACCACATTTAATCTACCAGCGTCGAGTAAATCATTCAACAAGTTCCCTTGGATATTACAATGATCAACTAAAGATAATTCTATTTTAGCATCTGTATCATCTAAGCGAACCAAATCTTCAACAAAATATAACAAATCCTCAGTAATGGAATGGGATTCAAGCAATTTAATAATATCTCTTCTTAACCTAAATTCTGCTCGAGGAATATTAATCAATGGAACCACAAACGACTGATCAAACATGTTGTTATAATAAGAATAAGCAATGGCACTGATACAAGAGTCCATATCGGCCGATTGGTTCCCAGTGACCACTCTCAATGGTTTGGAAAGTAATTTAGCATCGACCTTCAGTCTCAATTGCTGCAAATATCCTCTAACACTCATCCTACTGCGTTATCTAACCTCGTGTATTGTTGATTTTTTCATAGATTGGAGATGCGAAATTTTAAAATGATTTTAAGGGGGTTTTAAAATTTAATTTTTAAGGGGTAACAGACAATAAGTATAAGCTATACGACCTATTTAGCGTAATGTAAAGTGATATCCAACCATTGTCTACTTTGAACTTCAGCAGGAGTTAAGTAGACATCACCATAGACAATAGGTCTAAAGTAAAAGAAGAACCAAACAATTGGTGCTGAAAGGAGTAAGACCAAAGCAGTGAGCTTGAGGTTGTTTAAGCCGATTGGTCCCCTCTTTGTAGAGGATGAGTTGTTTGAACTGATAAATTCTAAAAGACCACCGGCAAATAAGGCTGCAATCAAATGGGCAGGTAAATAATGATGCAAGAACTTTTGACGATTCATTAAGAAGAAAGGGAG
>JAXQKE010000047.1:0-70748 GCA_037042355.1 Candida sp. Y128-05E | reverse complement strand
CTGAAGAAGCCAAGCATGCCCAAAGAGCAATTCCATTTGGGATTATTGGTTCGATTGCTGTATGTTGGGTTGTGGGACTTTGCATTGTAATAACTGCCGCTTTTTGTATTAAAGATGGTGATGTAGCTGCTGTTCTTGACTCACAGACCGGTTCTGCTATTGCACAAATCATATTAGATGCTTTGGGAAAGCAATGGTGTATAGCCTTCATGTCCTTAATTGCTGTGGGTCAATATTTAATGGCCTGTGCAATCTTTATTGCAATTTCAAGACAAATATGGGCTTTTGCCAGAGATGACGGATTGCCAGTTGTTTATAACTATGTCAAGGTCGTCAATCCCAGAATTGGAGTTCCAGTTAGAGCTACAGTATTTGCTGGTTGCTTGTGCTTGTTGATTGGGTTATTGGTATTGATTGGATCAGCTGGATCTAACGCATTATTTTCTTTGGCAGTTACTTCGACTCAATTGGCATGGGCCACTCCAATATTATTAGTATTACTACCAGTTGGTAAAAGTAGGTTTGTCCCGGGTCCATTCTATTTTGGTAAATATTTATCTACGGCTGTGAATGTTGGCGCTTGTGTATGGGCGGCGTATGTCTTAATCATGTCTTCATTCCCCGATGAAAGAAGTCCTACTAAGATGACAATGAATTATACATGTGTAATCAATGGGGGTTTCTGGATCTTTTCATTAACATATTATTATGTTCATGGATACAAGGTTTACACTGGTCCTAAATCTAATCTTGAAGGTGAAGATTCGATTCCAGGATTGGTGATTGAACAACATGTAAACCATATCGATTCTTTAGAAAAAACGTTGGAAAAAGCTTGATTGTATATCAATAGAACTTATTTAATTGACAATAAAACATTATATTGAATTTTACTGCTCGATTTTTTGTCTCTCCGGTTGGACTTGTAATCTCTTGTATAGATTATAAAAATTATAGAGCGATTTATTATATCGATAGGTGGCGAGTTTAATTCACAAAACCGTCCACTTTTTTTCTCAAAAGTGTACATTAGTTCTATATGATAAGTTATAAACTAACCATCTTTGTAACTTGGATCCGTAAATATCCATGTATTTAAATTAGTAGCCATTTATGGGAGAATTTTGAAAATCTACACATTACCAAAAATGTGGGTCTTTCTGGTAGGATTTAATCAAGAAGTTCCAAATAATCAAGGATAATAGGAGAGATGTCCCCTGAAACCAATCTTTTGATTAATTTGGTAACGTTGTAAAATGTAGAAAATTCAAAGAAATCCGAATATCGGTGATGAAGCGGGAATACAATAAGGGTTAATCAATGGTTCCGAAAAGTATAGAAAAAGTTATCAAAAGTAACTGTAGTTGATTCAACACAATCTAAATATGATCCAGTCCATCCCTGGTAATAATCCAGCTTACAGTATTTGCAACCTGGCAATCCTTAGACTGCGCGTGTAAAATTGTCTCCATCAATCCAAGTATATATTGTGATTGTGCTACATAGTAAACAACCATATGTTCCATATCCAGTTAATATGTCAAACTCCTATGAAAATACTATTACTAGTATAATCTAATTCAATTAATATTGTCATAGATTATATTATATTACTAATTTGCAACCATTTTAAATCAATCCGCTATAAAAAAAAAAAAAATCCGGGGAAAAAATACTTTCCACGTGACTATCTCCACCAGCCAATAAAAATGAAATAAATGAGGATTATTAAGGTGAGGAAGTGAGGAAACAGCCGGGGTTGGTAGAGACTGAGTTAAAGGTAGGTGGAAAGGGAGGTATATATTGTAGAAGAGTGGGTATATATAGATAAGAGTATATAGATTCTAACCTATCTCTTTATAGCTTTCAATTTCTCTGTAATTTGTTGTAAAAAGCTCGGAAACAAATATTATTTCCTACGACAATTCATCACACTGTGAAAAACATAAAATATTAAATTTGGTAAATTTAATTCTTCCTTAAATTTATATATTCTTCCAATGTTTAGATCAGTACTCCGTCATCAACCTATATTCAGAGGTTTAGCCACTGCTGCTAAGGAACAATCTCCTAGATTAAAACAATTCCAAATTTACAGATGGAATCCTGATACTCCAGAAGTTGAACCAAAGATGGTTAATTATGATATTGATTTAAATCAATGTGGTCCTATGGTTTTGGATGCTTTGTTGAAAATTAAAAATGAACAAGATCCTACTTTGACTTTCAGAAGATCCTGTAGAGAAGGTATCTGTGGTTCTTGTGCCATGAACATTGATGGTAGAAACACTTTAGCTTGTCTTTGTAAAATCGATCAAGAACATACTAAAAACTTGAAGATTTACCCATTACCCCATATGTTTGTTGTCCGTGATTTGGTTCCTGATTTGACCCATTTCTATAAACAATATAAATCTATCCAACCTTACTTGCAAAGAGACTCCAACCCTGCTGATGGTAGAGAAAATTTGCAATCTATTGCTGATAGAGCTAAATTAGATGGGTTATATGAATGTATCTTGTGTGCCTGTTGTTCAACCTCTTGTCCTTCTTATTGGTGGAACCAACAAGAATACTTGGGTCCTGCCGTATTAATGCAAGCTTACAGATGGTTGATTGATTCTAGAGATCAATCTACTAAATTTAGAAAGGAAATGTTACAAAACTCTATGAGTTTGTACAGATGTCACACCATTATGAACTGTACCAAAACTTGTCCTAAAGGATTGAATCCAGGTAAAGCTATTGCCGAAATTAAAAAATCATTAGCTTTTGAATAAATAATCTCCGAAGGAGATTATTCGAGTACCGTCGCCAAGCGGCGAGTAGCAGGCGCTACAATTCCTACCCGCGACCGGTAGTTTGCAATACGCTACAATCACTTTCATCATTTAGTCTTACATTATGTTTGATTATTATTTATTAAGATATATATAGTTAATATACAAAATATTGACATGCGAAACTGCGAAGCAGATGATGCCTAGAAACTATCTCTAATGTAAAGCATTTATCATGCGAAGGATACCTCATGATGCATATATTCTTATGGTGAAGTATCTATCTCTTTAATGCATCTTGCTATTATGACGAATATATTTGTAAACTAATATCTATTAAGACGGAACGTCTATCCCTTCTGAGTGTAATTCCTCTTATGAGTGCTAAGCACCAGGGTGCTATCGTATCATAAATTACAATTGTTAGTATTATATAACCAAAATTTAATTGTCCACTATAAACTACTAAAGCTTTTTTGTTGTTTTGTTTAATGGTTTATATGCTGTAGAGCCAATGACATATAAAAGAATATATGGTAATTCAATAGTAAATATTTACAATTATCAGTTGTCTTCTGTTTGGTGATTTGATCAAATTATGGTAATTACAAATGAATATCCCCTCACGAAGCCGATGAAGTCCATGGATTGCGGATGTTTAGACATTGCTCTCATAGTTGAATAAAATAGTTACTAAAATTGAAGTAAAAGACTCCCACTGTTCTCATCAATTTCATCAGTTAGTAGTCTTAGGGGAAGTGAAGATTGTGGTAGTCGAGAGCTAGCAATGATGGTTTTACTATATGGCGTGTTTGTTCCAGGGCGAATTCCAATTGCATATTCTGGTGGTTAAAACAATGATGGAGTACACTATACACTGATCATTACCGAACTTGTTGTTGGTTCTAGTACAACAGATCCTTAATTTTCAAAGCAATCGATGGTAGAGACAACTGGTTCAATTTACATTTATCTCCCATGGTAAATATTTGCAACCAGTTCAAGAACTACCACATACTCCGAAAATCGTGCCTTCAAGAAATATCCGATGCCCACACCGATAGTTCAATACTAAAGAATGCGTAAAGCTGGAGCTTCATATGCATTAAATTGAATCAACCGAATATGGAGGGGATAGTAATATATCAGAACACCATGACCAAAAGACGGGCTAGTATCGGTCTAAATTCTAGTTTAGCATGTGGTTCCGGCATTTGAAATTCTTGGCTCGGTAATTGAATTGGGCCGATAAATCACAACACTGTGGGGTTGACAAATTTCTATATAAACCAGACCAAATTGCTTACGGTTTCATATTCGGACTGTGATGCCATTGATTCCAGAAACATCGGCTAATTATAGCTACGAAACTTTAATAGTAGACGCTCCACTTCCAAGATATAGGGGAGCAATTGAATTGGAGGAACCTTCCGATGACGACGTTGATTACCAATTGAAACTAGCTTATAGGAAGTATACTACTAAAAGAAAGATCGAGGGGAACCCGATCAATATGGTATTTATGCACGGTAATGGGATGAACAAAGGAATGTATCATACCTATATTGATAAGTTATACGCTGCTAACCCACAATTGAATGTATGTATAGCACTAGATGCCGTCAACCATGGAGATTCAGCAGTGCAAAATAAAGGAAAATTGGGTCATATATATAACTGGCAAGATGGGGCTAAAGATATCTGTAAGGTTGTTACAGTTGATGAATCGAAAACATTTTTGAATCGTAATTCAATAAATATTATTTGTGGGCATTCAATGAGTGGATTCATAGCGACTATAGCCTGTTTAAGGGAACCAAATTTGTTTGATTCATGTATGATGATCAATCCAGTGGCCCATAGTGATGATGAACACAAGCAGATATTCGGATACGTTTTACATGGTTGGCTCAGTGGGGATTTAATCACTAGCGAGTTTGATATCGGAAAAGATGGTAATTGGTTAGATCAGGTCACCACTTTTTTCAAAACAAAATCCTTCTTCAAACGATTTGATTCCGATATTTTGCATAATTTAATTTATGATGAATATAATGGAATATATGATCCTACTAAAAACTATAATCACGTTTCATTGAAATCAAGTCGTGACCAACAAGGTGTGGTGTACGCTTGCCGTGCTCAAACTATTTCCAGTGCCCTATCTAATTATCAGAATATGGCTGTTCCCACTTATCATGTTGTGGGATTGAATGACACCAACACACCTGGAGCTGTTGAATTTGTTCGTGAACAAATGAAAGATGTAATTATCCCAATTGATGTACCAGGGGGCTACCATTGCATGAATGGGGAATCTCCCCAGGTATTACTTCCAATTATACAAAATGCTATCGATGAAACCGTTAAAAATCATAAACTGAAAGTCAACGATCAAGAGGAGAAAAAACGTTTGGGTGATAATTATATACATAAATCAATAGAAGAATTGATTGAAAATGTTACTAGTAAACCTTTCAAAGGCAAGTTATAATTCAATGTTTATTTGTTCTTAAGCAAAGTTTTTAGATTATATTGATAAATAACAAAGTTAAATCTAGACTTGCTACTTAATGTACCGTATCTGTTAACGCATAATTGATAGCCATACTTACGAAGAATATAAAGTGTTGGTTAACTTTAAAAAACAAGGGTTAGTGTAAGCGAAACTTCAATCATTCAACAAAATAGGAAAATATTTCTTAGTAATGGTCTAAGATACCATTCACGTACCATTTGTCAATATTATATATTACTTACAAATTATCTATTGATGTAACCTTGCTTTTTACTACAACAATAAGGCTAAGCAACACTAGAGTGCCACCAATGATTACAAAGTACTATTAAAAACAAATACCCTATTCTCGGGTGTTATACGTGGTCATTTACATACCCAGAAAAACTACTCGGAGTGACTTTGTGTACTCTCCGAATTAACACATTTCTGAGCCATTAAACAAGGAAATTACCCCACCCAAATCAACTCTAACCCCATATACAATACAAACAGGTAGTGTATATTTACTCCTATCTGTTTTTGTTTCCCGTTTAGTTAAGCCTTCCCTTGTTTTAAATATCGCGGCAATAGTTGCTCCCCACTTTATTGGTTCTTTTTTCGCTATAGTTTAAATTTAAATTGCGCGGGGGGTGGAAAATACCTACCAATAGCCCCGTTAAATATCTCGGGGTAAGCCTAAGAGAGGGTTAAGGAGATTTGGTATAAAAGGAATGATAATTTTTGAATAAAGATTAAATTTTTCATTTTATTATCAAATAGATAGTTATTACATCATGCCAAAGGGAAAAGTTTTATTAGTGTTATACGAAGCAGGTCAACATGCCAAAGACCAACCAAGATTATATGGTTGCTTGGAAAACGAGTTGGGGATTAGAGAGTTGGTCGAGTCTCATGGTTACGAGTTGATCAAAACTTCAAACAAAGACCCTGAAGGTAATTGCGAAGTGGACGAACAATTGAAAGATTCGGAGATTATCATCACCACTCCCTTTTGGCCTACTTACGTCACCAAGAAGAGAATTGAAAATGCTCCCAAGTTGAAAATGTGTATCACTGCAGGGGTTGGTTCCGATCATGTTGATTTGGATGTTGCTAACGCCCACAATATCACCGTCACTGAAGTCACTGGTTCCAATGTTGTTGCAGTTGCCGAACATGCCATCATGACGATTTTGAACTTGGTGCGTAACTACCACCCTGCGCACGATCAGGCCGTGGAGGGAAAATGGGATATTGCCGCTGTCGCTAAAAACGAATACGACGTCGAAGATAAAGTCGTTGCTACTGTCGGTGCCGGGAGAATTGGTTTCAGAATCTTGGAGAGATTGGTTGCTTTCAACCCCAAGAAATTGTTATATTTCGATTACCAGAACTTACCCCAAGATGCCATTGACAAGTTGAATAAAGTTAATAAGATTTTGAATAATCGTGATGATAATATTTTGGAAAGAGTCGAGGATTTGCTGGATATGGTAAAACAAGCAGATGTGGTTACTATCAATTGTCCCTTGCATGACAAGTCTAAAGGGTTGTTTAATAAAGAGTTGATCTCGAAGATGAAAAAGGGTAGTTATTTGGTTAATACCGCTAGAGGTGCTATTTGTGTAGCCCAGGATGTCGCTGACGCTGTAAATTCGGGCCATTTGGCCGGTTATGGTGGTGACGTCTGGTTCCCACAGCCAGCTCCAAAAGACCATCCTTGGAGATCAATGAAGAATTCCAAAGACGGCGGTGCCAATGCCATGACTGTCCATTGTTCAGGGACCTCGATTGATTCTCAAGTTAGATATGCTGAAGGGGTCAAGAATATCTTGACTTCCTACTTTACTGGTAAACATGACTACCGTCCTCAAGATGTTATTGTGATTAATGGTGATTATGCTACAAAAGCTTATGGTGAAAGAAAGAAGTAACTTATATCGCACGAAGTGAGGTATAAGTTAAACTCAAGGTTAGCAAAATATTAGTATTCATGAATTATATTTACCATTTCTATCCCACTGTTTATGAGTCTGATGATTTTTTTTTGTTTTGTGTTGTTTGTAAGTTATAATCTATGTAGATTATACTTGATATATATATATATATATATATGATTTAAAATAAATGTTTGTTTCATTTTAATGGTTGCAAAATTTGGAAAAGTGTCCTGCATTAACATTTTTCATTTGTTGAACATGTATATGTTGGTTGATTTCTATTGATGGAGGGTTTATGGATGTGTAAACGATAGAATCAATGGATACTGATAATGAGTTGCTGAAATTGGTTGAAAAATTGACAATAAAACAAGAATGGCAAGAATCTCGGGAAATACTTTCGTATACTAAAAATGCCCAAGATGAGATTGTAATTGACAGTTTGGAAGGACAAAAACAGTTGAAAATTGGTCTTGGAAAGTTTAATGCTAATAAATTCCTGGGTCAGAGTTTATTGAATGGTTATGAAAAATTCAAAGCTCAGGATTTGCACAAAATTTACCTGTTGGATGATATATTCAAGGCTATGGAACATAGCATCGACCATGAGTTGGTGGATTTGACCCAATATAATATTATCTCCTTGCGACGAATATTATTGTTGATCATGTTGATTCCGGTGAATAAGTATAAGGAATTGCAATTTAATATTATATACTGGAAATCATTTATTATTATCAACTACGATTGCAAGTCTGCTAACCAATCTGTTGATTCCCAGAGTTTAAAACTACAATACTCGGGGTTCAAATTTGAACAGATTCTTACCAGCGGAGATTACTCCACTAGTTTTTACACGTTGATGCTGCAAAACATGCTCAACAACCAGGTATTCTTCACTACTGAAATCGATGCGGTAGCAGAAAGCATACCGGTAGAACTAAAAACTATATCGAAACAGCCGTCAGTCAAACATAAACAAACGAAATTGATCAGTACGTGGTGCCAGAATAAATTGCTGGGATGCAAACATACAATATTGGGGCAGAGGTCATCGAGTTTCAAGGTTAGTAAAGTACAGCATTTGACTAATCAACAATTGGAAAAAGAAATTGTTTTATTTGACAAACAACAATGCTTAGACTGGTATCTGCAGATTCTACAGCAAATTGTCGATAAGTCCCCTAAAGAAGATGGACCAGTTATCATGCAATTAAACTATAAATATGTTTCTGAAAATTTACTGGACAATATCAAGTTCACTCCAGTAAATGATACAACCATTGTAAATGATATTATTCCCCAATCTTTTCAAAAATATATAGAAAAGTCCTAATAATCCTACACTTTGTAATCTATAATGTAAATTAAGTATATGCAAATAATGATAATAATAACGAAGTAAAGTCTATGTACAATGATTCTGGTTAATCTTAATCTTAATCCTTTATAGCATCTTCAATGGCCAATTTTCTTGAATGGGCATTGAAATGGTTACCTAAATCAGCAATATTCATTTTGTGTAAATCCCCTTGCAACACTTTCTTATCTTTATAAGTAACTTCAATGTATGGCTCTTGGGTAGAGTCCCTAGCTAAAACTTGCAAATCAACTTTTGTCAGGGCAGGCAATCTCGATAAAAATAAACGAGCAGGTCTTGCAGTGGGTGAGAATGGATCAAACTTGACCTTAACACTGGTGAAGTACTTCGTTATCATACTCATCTTTAATGATTAACTGTATATGTTTCTACCAAATCAGTTGAAAAATTTTTAGTGCACTGGAAATGTCAAATTAAGACAATCAAACTTTTGATGAAATGTCAAAACCTTGGGAGACAATGAGGGATGAAAACAGGAGGATATAATAGTAGGACCATTTATATTACTAACAATCCAATTTTGACCATTTTCCAACAATTTTGAAATTTTTTTACTTAATTATGGTAATTGATGGTAGGAAGTTCTACTTTTCTTGTCTAAATAGGCAGATAGTTACTCTACAACATGTCTCTATGTAATTACTTCGTTTGCACCTCTTTCCTGTTGAAATGTGCTAATTTAAGTTTACGGGATTCAAACTCCATCGGATCAACCAAAATGTCGCTAAATAGCGAAATTGAATGCCGATAAGGTAGATATATAAGATAAGCTGAATGTATGCATTGATGGATCAGTGATGTCTTCGAGTACTATAGAGTTGAGTAGCATAGAAACAACTACAATTAATGTTGGTAGAAACCGGCCTTCGATCGAATCTTTTAGCGATGAAGAGTCGATTCCTATAGTTGATAAGGACGATGAGTATCCCGAAGGTGGGTTAAGAGCGTA
The DNA here is from genome assembly GCA_037042355.1 of Candida sp. Y128-05E. Classification (NCBI taxonomy): domain Eukaryota; kingdom Fungi; phylum Ascomycota; class Pichiomycetes; order Serinales; family Debaryomycetaceae; genus Candida; species Candida sp. Y128-05E. The sequence goes on along the minus strand of JAXQKE010000047.1, from coordinate 61,198 downwards.
TTCTGTCGTTTTGGGATCGTTTCTAGGATGTATAGTTAATTTGGGGGTGATAAATTCCATCGGTGCTATCCAAGCGTATGTTTCAATCCATCAATTGGCCGATTTTTCAGCTTCGGAAATATCTTGGGTGTTTTCGATTTATCTTTGTTTGGCTTATAGTATTGGTATCTTTATTGGATCAACTTTTGACAAGCATGGTCCTACCCACTTGCTAATAGCATCAACTAGTTTGTGGTTTGCTGGGTTTATGGGTGCTGCAAGCTCTACTGCTATTTGGCATTTCATTCTCAGTTTCATCTCCCTAGGGCTAGCTAATGGTTTGGGAATGACGCCTTGTATCAGTGTTTTAAGTCATTGGTTTTCCAAAAGTAGCGGTAATATCATTGGCATTGCCACCAGTGGTGGATCTATTGGAGGGCTCATGTTTCCTTTGGTTTTAAGACACGCCTATGTCGTCTATGGTTACGAATGGGCAATACGAATTGTGGGTTTCGTGTGCTTAGGTTGTATGATAACCTCTACAGTATTAATTAAAGCGAGGTTTAAACGAGAAGTTAAAGCTAGTGAAGAATCGAAATGGAAATCTATTTCCAATTACTTCACTAAAGAAGCATTCAATTCCTTTTTTGATAGGACTTACTTATGCATTTTAGGGGGGGCTTTCTTTGCTGAATTGCTGCTTGTTCTCTTGGTGACATATTTTTCTACCTATGCCATTAGCAACGGTGCCAGTGAATCAACCGCGTATATCTTGATTGCAGTCTGGAACGCCGTCGGGATCTTGGGCCGTTGGATCCCTGGTTATATCTCTGATTATTTGGGAAGATTCAATATCAATGTCGGAATGTTGATTGGGTATACCTTATCGATTTTGGTGCTCCTCCTACCTTTTGGTCATAACATTGTCGTCATGTATGTATTTGTATCATTAGGTGGGTTCTTTTCGGGCTCAATCCTTTCGATGTTGCCAGCATGTTTGTCGCAAACTGTAAAAGTCCGGGAATTGGGTCAAAAGTATGGAATCTTGAATGGAATCCTAAGTTTTGCTAATTTATTCGGGGTACCCTTAGCTTCGGCGATTATTAATAAGGGGACACCCCATGATTACGATATGTTCATTGTATTTGTGGGATGTTTGGCTGTATTAGGAACGTTTTTCTGGTACATGTCCAGAACCACATTAGTTGGTTTCAAATTGAATGTTAAAATATAATAAAAATCTATAAGAATTTAGCTTAAACTATTTATAATGCAGTTAATATTTGAATGTAATTTTTTATTGCCTATTCATTGATCTCAATTCGTGCTCTTGCGGAATTTGAGGTGTTGCTGTAGCGCTGACCGACACTTGGTCGTCATTTCCACTTCTAACATTTCTCTTTTCAATGACTTCGATAAATCTCGTTTGTTTTCTGTTACGAAGATGGCCCCAAGTGAAATATGCGAGTGGGGTGTATGCCAATATGGCTGCTTTTAACACATATTCATAAATCAGACCTTGTTCAACAAACTTCAAACTCAAAAATATGAGCACCATTTCAGCAGCGTACCCGAGGGGAAAAGTTAAATAATGGTTATTGTATTGTAACCAAAACAAAAAGTATGGAGATCCCCTAGTTTTTATCCTGAATGCGTGGTATCCATAGTGTATTAAACACGATGTACACCAAGATGCTATCAATAATGAATAACTGGTATGTTTGGCAATGATTGGATAGGGAAAAATAACACCGTAGCATATCCATACCATCCTTAAACCATTCGCAAGAATCCAGCCATCACTAAGCTTGAATCCACGATGTCTATTGATCCTTTCAACGAAAAACCCAATCAAAGGAATCACTGCCACGACATGGAAGAAATCAGCAATGCCTCCTGGTAAAAATCTCCGACCTACCAAAGGTAACAAAATAAGGAATCTACCCAAACAGCAGAACCATAGTGTTGTGGCGACTGAATTATACAAGAATACTAACTTGAGATGTAGCGGAAGCGGATACAAACTGGCCATCTTGAAATAGGTCTAAAATCTACTGTGATCTGGCTATAAATGTGTCAAAAAATAATGTCGCATTTTGGGTAATGTCGCACGATGTCACAAAATGTCTCCCATCTGATTTACTCGTAGTTGGATTTGCAGCCACTAACAATGGTTGATATTGATGGTTCGGTAATGTGTTTATTTATCTCATGATATGGTAAACACCACGTTTCTACTCAGATATGATATTATACAATAAAACGTTCTCACATTTAAAAAATCGATGACATTTACATGCAATTGTTACTCTGAGTTAATCTAAAATCAGGAATGCTCTTACCAGCCAGCCTCAACAATGATTAAGGTTTAGGAACATATCCTTGTAGTGCTCTAATTATTTGAATTTGAACAAACTTTGATACCCTGAAAAGTCACAATCTACGTCCAAGGATACTCTGGATGCAATGGAAATGTGGTATTATGCATGGTGCGGAATTCAAATTCCAGGGGTCGTACCTAATTCGTTATCAATGTTGCAATATATTTCCGAGATGGTTTAAGGGTTATATATAGAGGGTCAACGGGGATATGTAATAAGTATGTCTTCGAGTACTTTAGAGTCGACTAGTATTGGTACAATTGCTACAACCGTTGGAAATCGACCATCGATCAAATCTTTTAGTGATGAAGAGTCGATCACATTAGTTGAGAAAGTTGACGAGTATCCAGAAGGCGGGTTAAGAGCGTATTCCGTGGTCTTGGGATCGTTTCTAGGTTGTATAGTTAACTTGGGGGTGATAAACTCCATTGGTGCTATCCAAGCGTATGTCTCTATACATCAATTGGCCGATTTTTCAGCTTCAGAAATATCTTGGGTGTTTTCGATTTATCTTTGTTTAGCATATAGTATTGGTATCTTTATTGGTTCGACATTCGATAAGCATGGACCTACCCACTTGTTAGTTGCTTCGACGGCTTTATGGTTTGCTGGGTTTATGGGTGCTGCAAATTCTACGGCAATTTGGCATTTCATTCTAAGTTTCATATCTTTGGGGATCGCCAATGGTTTAGGAATGACACCATGTGTCAGTGTATTAAGTCATTGGTTTTCCAGGGGCGGTGGTAATATAATTGGTATCGCTACTAGTGGCGGTGGTATTGGCGGGCTCATATTTCCGTTGATATTACGACACAGTTATGTTGTGTACGGATACATCTTAGCCATAAGGATTATGGGATTCGTATGTCTAGGATTAATGGTTGCCTCCACTTTATTAATTAAAGGAAGGTTCAAACGAGAAGCCAAATTGATACATCAACAATCGAATTGGAAAACTATCGCAAATTATTTCACCATAGAAGCATTTAATTCATTTTTTGACAAGACCTATTTATCCATTTTAGTAGGGGGATTCTTTTGTGAATTGCTGCTTATCCTTTTATTAACATACTTTTCAACTTATGCAATTAGCAATGGCGCCAGTGAATCGACAGCTTACATTTTACTTTCTATATGGAATGCCCTTGGAATATTAGGAAGATGGATACCCGGTCTCGTATCTGATTACTTGGGGAGGTTTAATGTTAATATTGCAATGTTGATTGGTTACACATTATCGATTTTAATAGTTCTTTTACCTTTTGGTCACAATATTGTCGTCATGTACGTATTTGTATCATTAGGTGGGTTTTTCTCTGGAACTATTCTGTGTTTATTACCAGCATGTCTATCACAAACTGTTAAGGTTAGGGAATTGGGCCAAAAGTACGGTTTCTTAAATGGAGTCATGAGTTTAGCTAATTTATTCGGAATACCATTAGCTTCTGCTATTATCAATCAGGGGACTCCCCATGAGTATGACATGTTTGTCGTCTTTGTTGGATGTTTAGCTGTTTTCGGAACATTCTTCTGGTATATGGCAAGAACGACATTAGTTGGATTTAAATTAAATGTAAAGGTTTAATTGTATAGGTATTTATAATAGCAACAGAATTAATACAGCAATTTACATAATTCAGTACCAAATTTCAAAATTCATCCTGATATTCATTCTTCTACTCATTCTTCTAAACATATTCCAATTATTTAAGACTACCCCTCACACATAATTGGTATTTTTTGAAATCTCTTTTTTCACAGCAGATACACACACCTTGTACCTACTCATATGTCTCTTTCTAAAGCTATACTGTCACTTCCAATCATCCATTCTTTTGAACTCCGCTTAACTCCGTTGCAAATGTGTTGAAAAATCGGATGCGCAATGCGACAGACGTTTGTTAAAATTTCCATCATCGTATTGATAAAGTTAGTTTTTGTTATAAGTTGTGAACCATGAGAGTTGGTGTTTTGCTGTTGTTGTTGGCGTGTTTTGCGTCGTTTGTTTATGCTTGGAGCAAGGAAGATTATGAAATTTTCAGCATCAATGATAAAGTTAGAGCTGATTTAGGTGAGAATGTTACATTCTACTCTTGGTTAAATATCACCAAAGGGCGTAAGGCATCATATCCCGAGATTACCAAAGCTTATAGAAAAGTTTCCAGAAGATTGCATCCTGATAAATTTGTAGGTGTTTCTCGTGCTGACAAGAAGGAAGCTGAAGAAAGGTTTCAACGATTATCCGTCGTAGGCAATATCTTGAAGGATGCCAGTTTGAAAGAAAGATATGACTATTTCTTGGATAAAGGGTTCCCTAAATGGAAGGGAACTGGGTTTTATTATTCCAAATATAGACCTGGTGTAGTAGGAACATTCTTCTTCTTATATTTATTAGTTTCTGGTTTACATTTCGTGGCCTTGAGAATCAATCGTTCTCAAGCTTATAAACGTTTGGCGTCTTTGAAAAGTCAAATTAAAAACAATGCTTGGAATGGTTCAATGATCCCTCCAGCCGACGGCTCTGATAGAAAGGTCAATAATGATGCTACAGGTAAAGTTTTCATCGTTAAAGCTAACGGATCTGTGTGGTTGGATTCTGGCTCGGGATTAATTGAATTGAATGAAAATGAAATCAACCTTTCACCCGGGTTTAAAGATTCCTTGTTATTCCGCGGACCTTGTTTTGCTTGGAACAACACTGTCGGACAATGGACTGGTAAAGTCATCGACACCACAGTTGTTTACGAAAATAAAGTCAACTCAGATGAACCAGTTGATGCCTCGAAAAAGGTTTCCAAAAAGAAAAAAGTGCAAAAAGGTGCTAAAATCGAATTACCAAATGGTAAAGTAGTCTACTCTAGAAAAACTAGATAGGAAAAGAAAATTTATCTGTAGTTTTAATATTTATTCAATTCGTTAAATGTATAAATAAATATTTACTTATCTTCAATGTGTTTTGGAACTCTTCGTAATGAATGGTCATTTTCGTCTGGATCACTATTTTCGTCTTCCTCCTCCTCATCCGAAGAACTAGATCCTGATAAGTTATCAGCCAATTCTTTATTGGTATCAAGATCGTCATACGGCGCTTGATCATGTTCAAAGTCATCCGGATGTATCAGACGAGGTGTCATGTTTTGTACTTCAACATCGCATACTGGGTCCTCAATAGAATTTTCATCTTCATCGTCATTCACATCCTCAGTAACAAACAAATCGTTATTTGATGTATCTCCCAAAATTATGACATTCTTGTCTGGTTTATCATAGCTGTCTAAATCAAGATATCCAACACTAGAGGAATCATATCCATATTCCCCATCCTCCTCTGGACGATCTTGGTCTGCTCCCAACACCACATTATAAACCTGTCTGGTTTTGAATAGCACGTCTTTGGTAAACCAGTCCCAATCTTCCGCTTGAACCGCATCCACGATTATTGGAGATATTAAATCCGGCTTATAAAGTGAAGTAAATTTGACCACTTCCTCACTTATAAGAATCAAATGACCCATGTACCCTGGTCTAGGTTCAGTGTCAACCTTATACAGCTTCACTATAACATCAAGCAAATCGCATCTATCTGGTTTAAACAAGTCAACAATTAAGAATGAGTTGTATGAATTCAATTTTCCATTGAAGATTTGCTGAATCAAATCAAATACCACATTATGAAAAAAATTATGCCATGGAAATTTGGTAAACTTGGAAATGATATTTAACAATATCTTCAGATCCACAAGCTTTATTTTGAAAAAATCTCCAACGGATGGATCCCTCCTGATAATTTTGTTTCTTTCGTCACCGACAAAAGGATTTTCCGGTGAAATTGATGGCTCTTCATCATCAGAATCATTTTCAGCTTCAATCGCTTCGATTAGCTCACTGTAAGCAGTTGGATGTTGGGTTTCGTTACCCTTAGCAAAGTCGTCTAGGGAGACATCGTCTAATCCGCTGGTAACTTCCTCAATAGGCACACCAGAGTTTCCTGAAAACGATATGCACTCATTTAGTGCTTTCTTCAAACGCTTCACTTGTTGAATTCGAACCTGGTCACGAATATTGATAATTTTTCTAATCCTTTTAGAATTCAACAAAATCATATTTGAACAATGTAATAATTCAGCAATTAATTCAGAAAGTTTGAACCTGGTAAACCCGAGACTATCCTGTTGCTTTGAATTTGATGGCGTTTCTATAAGTTCGGTAAACTTGTCCAAATTATCAGAAAATATCTCCAACATGTCACCCAAATAAATTGGATCCCTGTTTCCTGGAGGGTTCTCTTCAAAGTCTTTCAACCATTGAAACATAACATATGAATTCACTTCACCGCCACCAGCATCTCCATTTTGGAGCATCGCCGTATACGAACCACAATTCAAGTCATAATCCGAGTTATTCTTACGGATTAATTCTATTATAATACCAACACAATTGTTTATTCCATGTTTATTGGAAGTTTCTAGATTTCCCTTTGGGACTTTGAAGAGCATGATTTCCTCAATCATGGTATTAATAATAGGCGGTGACACCAACTCTCTCGTCAAATTATTGGGGCCTATATTAGTTTCCAAGGTAACTGCTAATGCTGTGTTTGAAGATATAGTTACAAGTGCTTTGATGAAATCGGTAGCTGCAGTTTGTTTAAAGAATAGTTCATGGTTGGGAATTATTGCGTCTCCTTTGAACTGGGATATGTCTGGCTTCAAGAGTTTAATCAATTTTGAGATCAAATCTTGCAGAGACAAGGTGTCTATAATTCCAGTAGGAGAGTCCGGTTTATCAGTTTGAATGATTTGAAGAAAAAAATCCATAATCGCTGGAATTTCGATTTTGGACAAGAAAGTGTCGACCAAATTTGGTTGTCGCCTGATGAAATTGAGTAGTTCGATGCTATTTGTCGACATTAATTGAGCCAATATGTTGACAAAATGGGACACGGTGGGGGAACTTTCATCGAGTTTTGGTAGTGACAAGACACTCCACAATTTCGACATGATCAAGGGAGTCTCGATGATTCTGTTCAGGATGATCCATAGGTCACATTGTAGAATACTCGAAGCAGATTCGATTTTTCTCACTAGGACTTGATCCTCTGATTCTACCTCGTCCTCTTCCTCGGCATCTTCTGCGAGTTTTCTATTGAATTTCAATTGTTGCTCGTCAGTTTCAATGTCCATAGCATTCTCAATTTCAATCTCGGCTTTGATTGAATCCTCTTTTATATTATCCTCTTTTATATCATCCTCTTCTATATTATCCTCTTCCTGTTCTTCCTTGTCCTCTTCTACTTCCGGAAGCAATGTTTTATCAGGGGACTCTTCAATTAATTGTGCCAACTTTTCTTCATCCTTCAATTTTTTATCATGATAGAAGTCAACACTGGCAATTAGATAATCCAATAGTCCCGAGAGTATATGTGGTTGAATGAGCAATTCTAGCAATTTCACACCGTAATCATCTTTACTCGTTGTATTGAGATTATCTGCATTTGACGAAGTCAAGGATATTGAATCTACACTTTTAACACTCTGCAAAGGATTATCGCTTGCAGCATTTTGAGTAAACTGAAAACTAGTTAGATTCTGATTATAACTATCTTTGATATGATTCAATTCATTTAAAAGATCGTCCAGTACTTCAGCATCTTCTAGTAAATCATCAACCGTGACACTCAGAACATCCAGTATAGAATCCAAGTACTTCTGAAGCAGACTGTTTGTTAATGCATTATTGAATGGCCAGAACGACATTTGCTGCTCCGTTTATTATTTTGTTAAGTTGATAAATTGACTTGTGTATATATTTTCCATATGCTGTTCTTGATTAGAATTCTGCGAATATGTGTCAATTATCTATATATGATGCTAAGCTCTCTCCCAATTTGTATCCGGTCAACGAAGCTTCTTATCATGGAGAGATCAAGCAGAGTCCACGATTTTCCTCATGGCTCGTAGCAACCATTTGTGCAGGTACAAATCAAATAACCAAGCAAATATAAAAGAATACACAACTATACAACTAATTACTATAACAAATACATATAACAACAAGCTTCAATCAATGGTAGGTAGATCCTCTAATTCCTTAAGCTTTTTCAAATACTCTTCTTCATACATTTTGTTCATTAAATCGCAATCTTCTATCACTAAGCGACGACAATTAGCAGCATTGTATTTCACCCACTCCAGAACCGTCATTTCTGCTTCTTCTGCAGGCATATTGGCAATGAAATTGGTCAATTCACTCTCGATATCATTATGGAGATCGTACTCATTATCAATTATTGATTTTAAGTAGTCGGACGTTTGTTGCATTTGTTGTTGTCTTTGGGTGAATAGTTGGGAAACTGGATCGATGGATGGCTCTGGTGATGGTTTTTCTTCTCGATCTCTGCTGGGAGTACTGGAATCCAAATTTTTAAAATTTTCAGCTTTTATTGGTGAATATGTATCGCCTTCTACTTGGATTGAAGTTCTTGGTTCAAATGATGGTAGTTCATGTGAACTTCGTGGATGCATTCGGTCGGTTGGAATAGGTCTGGCGGTAGGTTCATCGATTTTGGAAATATTTGGTGAATTGGATACGCGAGAATTTTGTTGTGAACCTCTATTGATGTTCATTGACTTCTGGGGCGTAATGACTGATTGTTTGGTTTCATTGAAGTTATCGGGGTGTAAGATTTCCAAGTCTTTGGCTTTGCTAGTCTCTGCGACCTTATTTCCTAGTTTCTCTTCTATGCTTGTACCTTCTTCCTCTTCTTTCACTATTTTCACTTCTTCTATTCTGTCTCCATCAATAATTCCTACTTCACTTTCAACGACACTGTCAACCTCACTTCCACTGTTGTTGTGAGCTTCCAGTGCTTGCTTTTCAAATTCTTCTGAACCAGAATCAGTAGTCGATTCACGGGAAACCTTATCGTCATTGTCAATATCCATTTTACTTTCGAGGCCATTTTCCTCGACTATATTCATATTATTGTCAATGATCGGAGAATTTGTTTCATTCGTGTTATCTGACTCTTCAGAAACAGCCTCGATTGGATCACTTTCATTATTTTTGGGTTTTAAAGGAAGGTCTACGTCATTGTCATCAATACCCTCTTCAATTTGATCGTACTCGCTGTTTCTGTTTTCTTTCGTGTCGATCGCTTGTTTAGTTGCATCGATAATATCAACATCCGAATCAAAGACTTCCATCGCATCACCTTCAACATCTGAAACGACGTGATCCAGACCATCGGAATCGTTCAGATTTTCAAGCTGTTCAATATTAGTGTTATTGACAGTTTGTTTTTCCTTGGGTGAAACTGCTTGTATAGATCGACCTGAATCAAATTTTTCTTTAGTTGATTTAAAAGCATCATCCATTATTTCTTTGTCCTTCTCGCCATCACTTCGAACAGCCTCTATGTTTTCAACAGATGCTGCTTCATAAATTTCACTGTTTGCATCTGATGAAATTTCTGAGCTGCTTTTCAGATTCAGTGTATCCTTATTTGGCAGATAGTTGGCACTCATTTGCTTTACCGTGTTCAAATAATCCGCATAATCGTCCAGATCATCAGCAGTGCCTTCCCTCTCAGATAGAGAGTCGTCGATCATACTAGAGGGATAAGCATCTATATCGCTTTCTTCTACTAATGCCTTGGAATTGTCTGAAGCAAATCCAGATATATTGCTTTTTGACACGATAACAACTTCTTCGTGGCTTGCTTCTATATCACTCGCTTTTATCTCAGACTCGTTTTCGCTGGCTGCTTGAACTTGACTACTCTCATGATCAGAGGAGATGTAATTATCAAGGATTTGCTCTTTTGGTTTCACATTCGGTGGCAGGTTATGTGGAATTGGAGTTTTTCCAGTATTGTTTCCCGTTTCATCAGGTTCAGATCCAGATTCCGTGTACCTGTCGCCGCTTTCCAGATCCAGGTTCTCTATATATTCAAGGAAATCCTTCGTTATTTTGGAAGTTGCAATTTGTTTTGACTTCCGATTCCTAGTTTCCCTCCTTTGTGGTTCATCTTTCGAAACATTTGATCGTACAGTAGGACTTTTTGAAGTACCGGTAGCAACAACTTTCACTGGCAGTTTTAATGGGCTTGGTATCCTCTCCAATAATATATCGTCCAGTGATTTATCAAAGATACTTATTATAGGCGACTCGCTCAAATTTGGTGTTCTTTTTCTCGTGTCATTCTTCGTACTCTTCCACGATACAGTATCTGATTTGAGTCTAATTGGCGAAATGACTTCGTCTTGCATTACAACATCTGAATCCAGAGATGTATTCTTTTGATCAAAGGTTGCGGGGAGCAAGTTGATATTCTCCTCTAAAGCAACAAGGTTTGTATCACCATAATCGTTTAAATCATGAGTGGAAGTATCGAATACTGGTGCCTTTCTAGCCTTGAATTTGATTTTCCTAGCTCGCTTACCTGACTTTCCATTTTGCTTTGCTCGAGTCTCTTTCGTTTGGTTGCTGCCCTTTTCTACGCCAGTACTGTTATCAACTTCGGCCTCTTTCACTTTCTCGTTGGTTTGACTGTCAGTTATCTCAATTATTTCTGGAGGAATGTGGGCTTTACTTTTGTCATTCAGCCTGGTATTATTTTCAGCATCATCAAAATTGGTCTTTGATTGTGGTTCAATTGACGTTCCTTTGCGCCTGGTAGCTGATTTGAGTTCTTCTATTATATCGATAGAAGGTTCCTTTATCAATGGATTCGAAATTTGTTCAGCGGCAGGACTATCATCTTGTGAATCTTCAATCTTAGACTTTTGATTCTTATTTCGTCTAGAACGAGGTCTAATTTCAATCAGATCAGCCTGGGATAAGATTTGTTCAACCTCTGGGCTGGGTACGATCTTTTTATTTTTGGTAATCTTGCTCTTACTCTTTCTTTTGCCTTTCCCTTTCCCTATATCACTTTCATCTTCAATCTGTAGTTCGCTTAAACCTTTTGTATTGTCAAGCACACCATCAGGTGAAATTGGAGCTGCAATTTTGTCGTCATGCGCGTGATCCTTTGATTGTACTGGTTTCAGTTCCTCCGTATCTAAATCTTCTCCTGGAACGTCTAAGAAATCGCTAAAATCCTGTTGCATATCCTGGGGTATTTCTATTCTGGAATTCTCCAGTCTCGTAGCTTTTGATAAAGCGAGTTCTCTGAACGATTCTTTATTGGCTAACCTCGGACTTTTAGCCACGCTAATCAAATCGTCAAATAAACTCTCATCAGGAGGTTTATCCCAATAAGCATCATTTGGATCTATTTTGGGGGTGAGTGATGTGGCCCTACTGACAGCTCTTGGTGACTTGAACTTGGAACTATTTAAATTCCCATCAAGAGGTTCACTGTCACTGACTGTTTGGATATCTTCCAAATCGTGAACTTCTTGATCTTGCACGTCTACTTGATTATCATCTTGATTAACAACAGTAATATCAATACCAGCATCATCCTGACCAATTCCTTCCAATTGTATATCTGACACGTTCGAAACATTTTTAATACTCATTTCCTTTTCATCGTTCAGTATTTGTTTAACTCCTTTTTTATCTAAGAAATAACAATATCTATTATCGTTCGATGTCTGATGTAATTCGAACGGATCATCATTCGCTTCCCAGTCCGTGAGGGAGCATCCACAGTATATACAAATGACTTCATCGATAGATGATTTATTATAAATGAATCCTGCTTCAGTCAAAGATTTACTGGAAATATTAGCAGTTTTCTGGATATCATGGATATATTTCTTACCATAAAACTTCAATCTGAACTTGAATGCACTTTTTAACAAAGGAGATGCAATATGTTTAGCTTGATTCGTATAATAATCCACTATAAAATCTCTGGGTTGTTGGTGTATAGTATTTGCAACGTATGCTAGAGATACATAACATTCATGGTGATGTTTATCGTGATCTTCGAGGACTGCAGTTATATCAACACCTGTATCGACTGATTCCGTTCCCAAACAGTAAGCACAAGTAACACGATGGAGATCCACTTCCGTAGGAGTAAAGTAGAAACCATAAAACACCAAACTCTCGATGAGGTTTGAATTATTATTATCACTCCATCTAATTGATTTACCACCTATTTCAATTTCAGTCTCAAAAGAGTGCTGTCGATCAGCTGAATTTATTATCAGTTTATTTGACTTCGGAGGCATTGCTAAACTATCATCTACTGGACATTATCTTAGTTTTCAAACTATCAAGAGGTGGTGTTTGATTCTACAGCCAGTAAATTTTAGCGCGATTTACAAAATATGTCAAGTTGAATTTTATATGTAGTAGACAAAAATGTATAGTATAAGAATTATAAGACTTCTAAAGAATTAAACACCGTGGCCAACTAACAACTGTATGGTTTTCAAGGCTTCGTATTTCAATTCGTTATCGTTATTGTTATTTTCCAAAAAGCTCATGATTAAGAGTTTATACTCTCCCGAATTTTCCAACTTGATGAAATTTAATAAATCTTGACCCAAGTTTTTGATTAAGAATTGCAAGTCATTGAGGAGGATTACTTTGATTGGAGTTGATGTTTGAGAATCGGCTAAGATTTCCAAGATTCTTCTGGTTAATTTCCAATTGGAATCTTTAAATTTGCCCGAGTTTTCCAACCAGAATTCGGTAGATTTATGGGTAGGACTCGACCAGCTGATTAAGTTTGGGTTTTCCAATTCGGTGAGGTATTCATCTAATGAAGTCAATCTATTGGTGACGACGTCATTTAAAGTTTCTGAAAGGTATTGTAAATCTTGAGATAATTCTTCATCACTGCCATTACTGGCAAATTTACGGTCTTTCAAAAGATTGACTGTGGCCAATGCATCATGGAATAACAAAATCTTGATAATTTTAAACTGTTCGTTTGAGTTGGTGACGAGGGAGATGAAATTTTTCAAAATAGCGACTGAGTTTCTGACAATTTTTAATTTGATTGAGTCTTTGGACAAGATTAACAAGTTGCCAATTAGTTCAGGGTAATTGGTAATGATGGACTTGTTAATTGATGGTGAAAAAGACAAGATCCAGGTGACTAACAAGACGTTGTAGCTCAATTGCAAACTTATAGAATTGGGCGATTTCGACGCTTGGGTAATCAAATCGTTAATCGATTTGAAATTGGCGATTAAATTGTACTTTTCGTAAATAGCTTTGAATTGCTTGACAATGAGCAATTCTTGTAATAATTGGATAGCAATAATTTGATAATTGGAATCAATTGATGTAGAACCAATAAACTGAGATAATATATCAAACACTTTAATTAAGATCTCTTTATCAATAAGTTCAGAATATTCTGGAACTTTCGAAGCTTTAATCAACAAAATTGTCAAGTTGTACAAGGTCAAAATCTTGACCATGTTATCTTTATTATCCAAATGTTTTAAAAAAGGTTGGTAAGGTAAAGAAGAATCCAATTTAGATAACTTCAATAACGAATCGATCAATTCTTGACTTGGCAATTCAAGCAATAAATCATTGATTAATGCAATAACATTCTTCAATACATCGTCTTTGGAATTAATATCCAATTTATTCAAAATGCTCAACAAAGTATTTGTATAAACTTCTACCGAAGTATCCAAAGTACTTTTAATATTGTCAATCGATTGTTTCTCGAGTTTTTTGATGTTATTGGCATCCTCTTCACTGATAACATTTGACCTAGATAAACCTTCCCATGGTATGATTCTTTCTCTAATTATTTTTTTTGAGTCAACCAAAAAGGTACTATCAATTACAACAGGAGACTATATGTTAGTAGAGCGTAAAAGAAACTTGAATTGAGTATACATACGTAATCAACAGTCATTGTGAATATCGTACTATTATTCTGCCCACTCCTCATAATTTCACCATTTGAGTATTGGTGGGTGTTGGTAAAAACACGACTAAGATAAGAAATCAACAAGTGGAAGAATCGAAAGCAAGGAGAGTAGAACGGGTTGCTAGAGAAGATATACTATAGTCAAGTTACAATACAAATTACAGAGACAACAAACTATACAAAAAAAATTATTAGACAATCATCCAATATTGCTACAGTTGTTAAATTACAATTGTTCCAAAAGCGAAAAAAAATAAAACTGCCGGTCCCAGGAATCGAACTTGGGTTTCATCGGCCACAACGATGTGTACTAACCACTATACTAGACCGGCTTATTTCTTGAAAACCAAAAATTTGCGAATCAGCCATATCAATATATGGTTATTTATATACAGGAATTTTTAAAACTATTGGTTTTGGTAAGTATTAATCTAGATTTTGAATGTGTATCGATATATAATGGGTATAAAAGGGAAATTTTCAATGGATGATCATGTTTTGCGGATTAATTGGATCTTTTTCGGGTTTTTTCTAAATTTTCAATTTTATTTGAATCTAGCAATAAAAATCTAAATATTTTAGTTGAATTGTCAACAAACTGTGAAAGTTATCCAGAGAAATCGAGAAATACTAGTTTTAAGATTATTAATGTAATGTAATGATCTTGGATATTGCATTCTACTTTGAATTTCTACAAATAATCAAAACCAGCTTGCCGTTCATTTCAGGAACAATCACCAAATGTGTCAAACTTTGCCGATTATTTTTAATACCAATGTGGCAATGCCAGTTTTAGCTGAGAATGAGAATACGGAATTATTTAATGAAATTACAACGCGTATGGTTACATTTTTCATCATTTTTATTTACTTCGCCAGGTACATTTTGTTTCACTGGTTTGAAGCACAAGGTAGACTTATTAATAGTTCAGGAGAAAAAAAAATGAGATTGTAAACACCTGTCCATAGTAAAATGTTAACCGGTGTTCCAGTTAAGTTAGTCACAAGAACTTTTCGTGACTCATTAAATCGAACCCATGCTACAAGGATCTTATTTTCTACGGGTAATTTCGCCTTCAGCTCGCCAGTATGTAAACGATAATGTTTATCAACGATTTACGTAGATCGTGTTCTAATAGAATCAATCTGGTATACTGGCGTCAATGATTTACCAATTAATTTCAATTTATGACTCTAGCGGAAATATCAATTTCATTCACTACAGTAACGATAAAATTAATCCTGATAAAAAAAAAATTGCCTTATCAAGCACGGAATTGAGTACAGATCTTTCCTTCTCCAACTTCATAATTTCCAATTATTTCCGCCTCTAGAATGTATGGGGTTAAATGAATACAAACGTAAATAATTCTATAGTCACTTAGGTGTATATTATCTTAAGACAAAAATACCCTATCATTCGAACAGGGAATCTCTCTTTTCTACACTGCATTCTATTATAACATAATATTAATATAAATAAATAAACAAACTAGAACTAAACACCCAACTTTTAAATTATTTTATACATTAGACAATATAATTTATTTATTGATAACTTTTCTTCATTCAAACATCCTTTCTACTCAATCTAGTAATTTAATCACTTGATTCTCTAGCATATTCTTTGGTCATGTCGGCATCTGGGATAGAACCACAGATAGTTTCCACCATAATACCTGTTACCAAGTAAGGATCGATATTACTGGCAGGTCTTCTGTCTTCAAAGTATCCATATCCTTCTTTAGCGACTTGTCTTGGGATTCTAATGGAGGCACCTCTGTTGGCAACACCAGAAGAGAAAGCACCCATGGAGGCGGTTTCGTGTTTACCAGTTAATCTCATATCGTTATCGGAACCATATAATAAAATATGTTCTTTATGTCTTTTGGCTAATTTAGATAAAGCTTCTTCAATCAATTTCATACCACCTGGTTTTCTCATATCTTTGGTAGAGACATTGGTGTGACAACCAGCACCGTTCCATTCACCTTTCAAAGGTTTTGGATGGAAGGAAATCTTGACACCGAATTCTTCGGCGACTCTTTGTAACAAGTATCTGGCAATCCATAATTCATCACCCATGTTGATACCGGTACAAGGACCGACTTGGAATTCCCATTGGGAAGGCATGACTTCGGCGTTAATACCGGAAATGTTGACACCGGCATAAAGAGCAGCTCTGTAATGAGCTTCAATGACGTCTCTGGCGTAAACTTTACCAGTACCGACCCCACAGTAGTAAGGACCTTGAGGGGCTGGGAACCCACCTTGAGGCCAAGCATATGGTTGATCGTATTGGTCAAATAAGGTATATTCTTGTTCCAAACCAAACCAGATATCTTCATCTTCGTGAGCCTTCATTAATTTGGCACATTCGTGTCTGTGGTTGAATTTGTTAGGAGTACCGTCATTGTTCCAACATTCAGTCAAGACAATGATATTGTCACCCTTTCTGAAAGGATCCTTATAGTAAGCAACAGGACGGATATATATATCTGAGTTGTGACCTGGAGCTTGACCAGTGGAAGAACCATCAAAGTTCCATTCTGGTAAATCGTCCAAACTAGTTGGTTTCTTGTTTAAGGTACGACATTTGGATCTGGTGTTACCTTCGGAATCAATCCAAACGTATTCAGCAAGGATCTTACCGTTTTGAGGTAAGTCAAGATATTTAGCTAAAATAGCAGTTTGTTCAGTTATGGAAACCATTGTTGATAGCAAATAAAAATCTAGTTTGCAGCAAATGATTTTCTTTATATATAGTTAATTTTTTTTATTGGCTTTGTGTGAAATTTCTTTTTTACTTCCGAAAGAGGAAAGGGCTCATAATCTTTTATCAGGATTTTTAATTTAGATAAACACTCCTGTTATCAGGATGAGGATAAGGTGAAAGCGAGGATGGAGAGAAGAGAATGGATGGAGAGGAAGATTAGAGATAGTTTTATTTGTAGACTAATATATATATATAGAAGTGTATAATGATATACTACCAATTCTTTTTTCTTATTCAACTACTTCCATTAATATCTCTCTGTCCATGGTACTGCATCGCACGATAGGAAAGTTTGTGGAGATTTCTTGATAAGAATATTATTGGATAGGAGTTTAAGGAAATGGGGCTGGACCTAGTGGGGCTTGGATTTCTATAGAAGTATCGTTTGACGCTTAGCTTAAGGTTTTAATTGTAGATTTTGTGACCAGAAATTGGGATTAGGTCTTGGTACAGTATATCGATAGATAGTAGTGAATTTGTTAACTCGGTTGACAGGAGTTTTTTTACCATTGTTTCTCGATCTGGTGATATTGATAACAATGGTAATTGATTTATAGTGAGGCTGATTGGTTTACAGGTGGGCGTAACTGGTAAGGAAGGTGGTAGAGATTGTAGATATCGATACGAACGCAATTATTGTTTTCAAGTTTATGATTTAGATTTTAAATATATCTATAGAAGTATATTTTGCAGCCGTTTTCGCAGCCAACCTGGAAGTGTTGTTGAATTGGGAAAGGGGAGGATGTGAGATGTTACTTGGGTTGGGACGAGTTGCTTGGGGTTGGGATCGCCAGATTTGCTTGTCTTGGTGGGTTGTTTTTGATGTAGTTGATCGGTTTTAGTGCCAATTGATATTTCGATAATATCTTTTTATTAGTTCTATGTTGTATAGTATTTAACTAATCTTGTATCCATGTCCCAGTACACTTCCATTCAGAAAACACCTATGGTAGCCTGTTATCGCTCAATTTTATTTTATTTTTGTCTCGGGGGTTTAGTTCCGCATGTCAAAATTAATTATACAATAGGGATCAATTTAAACACCGATAAGAGAGATAAGGATATTCAGGTTGTAAAGTACTTTTTTATAATATATTTATTTCCTTATCCCTCATGTGTGGTATCATTTGTTATATATGTTTAGATTAGAAGGGGGTGAATCTTATATAAAAGATAGAGGTTCAATTGGTTAGATGTAAACCTATTTGATGAAAGCTTGTGTGGGGTGTTGCCTTGTTTTTTTAAAGGTGATTGATAGAGATTGGTAATGTATGATTGAGAGAGATAGGAATTGTGTTGATAGAGTGATCGGGAAATTATTAATTGACCTAGATCAGGAATGTATTGATCTCCTAGTTATATTTAATACGAGATTTCCCGGGGCTGAAGTTAGTAGTAAACTCCCCTCCTTTCAATATGGTTTCATAAGTTTCAGCCTCTCGCTTGCTAGATCTTGTCTTTTTCTGTGTTACAAAACACCTCTGATTATTTTTTATTGCAAGTCATCTCAGATAAATTATCATCGACAACTTGGGTATTTTCCTTTAAGGCACCACTATTTATTGGGTGGATATTTACAATCTACAATCCCGCAAAAGCAAGATCTTCCCTGGTTAACGGGTAGCAGAATGGCATATAATGGTTTTTTTTTCCCCGACTTTTCTTACACATTTCGCGTGCATTTGGTTGCATTCCAAAGGGTATGAGGGAGCGAGATTTGATAAATCTAGCGAGGCGCCGGTTAATGCAACCAATGGACAAGCAAGTATCCGAATTAAACCTAACTATCATAATCTACAACTAACCAATATACTAACTAACCTTTTAACATAGTGTAATCATTTTGGTTCGATGGCGGCTGACTTATATATATATATCGTCCAATACATTTCAAATAATATATCAATTCATCTTTGAAGAAGTGTTAGTCATGAAGCAGCTGTTGGTTAAACCAGAAAAAACCCTTAATGTAATCAAAACATCAACTTTCTAGATCATACCCAAAAATAAAAATTGCCGCCAGCTAAAATCAAATAGAAAAGCCACCTTTGTAATCAAAAGAGGGACATTGCAATTGACCTGTTACTAAGAGTCATAACCAAGGTCAATCTACTTGTTCCAATAGACGCCACCTATATCTAAGTCATTCTTCAACCCTACAGAAACATTCAATGATTCATCACAGAAACTTTTATATTTAAAACACAATTTGTTATATATAGATCACCATGCAAGTACCACTTCTTCTTCACCGACTCTGAGTTTTATAGTACCACGAGCCCAATCAGGACCATATATATGATCCATCACCGCATGTCCAACACACATTACCAATTCAAATATCACTATCCAAAATGCTACTCTCGTATAACGCAAGTACTCGAGTAAGGCAATGACAGCAAAAAAAATGAAGTATTGCTTTAATACTCCCATCATTTTGTAAATAATTAATTATATAAAATTTCGCAACCAAATTTTTATAGGGAAAGTCATGAAATAAAATGATCAAATGGAGCAAAATTTATAATCATAAATGATTCGATAAGAGGTAGGATAAAATCATAACAGGAACATTTTTAAAGAACACACAGGATTCAAGTTACTAAGTATTCCACTTTCGATTCTACAACCTTTTTAAATTACTAATGTATTCAACTAACAATATCTACCAATATCTAACAAATAGTATATAGAGGCAGATGGATGACATTAAGAACAAATCAAACTGTAGTGTAAACAACTAATAGTATCAAGCACCAACAATCAAAGTATTGTCATCTAAAACCCCCTAAAAACTACCAATAAATAGCCGCCAATTGAAAATCGTGACAATCACTCTGGTTCAGGAATCGATAAGAAAAAACTTAATACCAATACAAGCCAAAGAATCCAGAGCAATAGCAAAAACCAAAGCAATAACGAACGCCAATCGAATAGATCCCAAAACATTATTAATGGAGAAGAAATAATTTCGCAGCCAAATTTGGAATACCAATAGCGAAATAATACAAGGAACCAGTCACAAAAAGGAATCGATATGAGATTTAAGATCACTCGATCAATAACGATCAATCTCAGCCTTACAACCAATATGATTTCCATGAAACGATTCTATACATAAAGTATTAACAGTCACACGAGCCAACAAGAAACCACCAAATTTACGATAATGGGTCCATTGATTTTAAATCTTTTATCTCTAATTATTATCAAGGAATATATAAACCATATATAACCGCAAATATTAATATAATAATTTTGCAGCCAAATGTGAATCAAAAATTGCTTGTCAATTTTTGAATGAAGAGATACATCAAGAGATTGTAGTTGATGGCTAAAAAACATTTCAACCCTTGAGTTACAAGCGATCTTATCACCAATCCAATCAACACCAACATATCTACTAGAAATGAAGGTTTTTCAATTCCACATATACCACATTACCGGGAAAGGCAATAATAATCCCAATTTAAAAATAACCACCCTTGCTAACTTTTGCAGCCAAGTGAAGCGATTAACAAAACATAACGTCAGGATACATCAGAGAAAGATTGCCTTAACATACCAGAAAAGATATTGATATTAGTTACTAAATCTTACTACCAATGACTTAAAAGACACTACAACAATAGTACTACTACCATACAATAAAGCACCAAGAGGTGTTTCCATGTTAACCTGCTTAAAGTTCATTCCTGTGACACAACAAAGTTTAATCCTGGTTAGGAGAGATGGGCATTACCCAAAACTGATGGCAACAGTTTCATTGGATGATAACTCCCGATAAGACGGGGGTACAAGGAAGATAGATAGAACATGATAAATCGAATGATAAAAATAGAGAACACCACAAGATAGATAGAGAATAGGAGTAATATACATAGATAGAAAGATATATGTATAGAGAGATACCAATTGAGTTATCTGTTCATCATATTTTGATATATATAGTCCCATAATCCTGATTTGAGTGATTTTAAATGGGGATGAGGAAGAAAGGGAAGGAGAAGGGTCATATGTTTAGATTGTCAACTGTAGACACTAATCGTCGGTTCTTTCGATAAACCCGAGCACATTCAATACCGTAGTTCTAAGATTTAGCTGCACTCACATGACAAAAAGAAACCAGTCCTGATTCACGGGTTGATGGAAAGAATATTCTTTTTCGGGAAATGGTTGCTTAACCGCGATGAACAATCTGGGCCCGATTTATGGGGAATCGATTCATATGATATGAAGCCATCTAATTATGTTGGTGGGTGAATTTTACTATTAAATAGTTACACTAGACAGTCACACTGGTTAGTTACACTAAACATTAACACCAACCCTTCATGATTTATTCTAAGATATTCCATAATATATATCTTTTCTTGGTACATCATCTATATTATTTAACTTTAATTTGGATTTCATGGA
Source organism: Candida sp. Y128-05E (assembly GCA_037042355.1). NCBI lineage: Eukaryota > Fungi > Ascomycota > Pichiomycetes > Serinales > Debaryomycetaceae > Candida > Candida sp. Y128-05E. The sequence goes on along the minus strand of JAXQKE010000047.1, from coordinate 39,787 downwards.
GATAAGAATTCCTTCATATTGAACCTTAATGCCTATGATCTGGGTATTGAAGATGTCGTACGATGATTAAATAAAGTAGCACAAACAGAATAATTCCCCAGCTTCAATGATATTCTATATTCCATATCTTTCAAATCCACTCAATTAAGCAATAACCGAACACACGAGACCCATATCCAGCCAAGAAAAGCATTTAGCTCATGAATAAGCGCTCACCACAAACTTAATAGCAGATTTCCCGGAGACTATACCGATGACCAACCTATGATTCAAGCATTAACTCTCGTATTCCGTAAAATTTATCATTTCTCCAAATGACCAACCGGATTGAACCGAATCCACAACAACATATCTGGGGATATTTGTCTAATCTACATGAATTATAAAACTTCATACCATGATAAATATTAGGTTTTTATTATTATAATACACTAAATTCTTTATATTTCATCGTCGGTTTTCTCATCGTCACTTAAATGGTCTTCAAAATTTTCATCTGTTTGATCAATTGATTCATGGACTATGGATGTGGATGTTGATACCGAAGTTGCAGTGACAATTATAGTTGAAGTTTCACTTGTCGAACTAGAATCAACACCATCTTCACCTTCTTCATCAACTTCTTCATCAACTTCTTCATCAACTTCTTCAACTTCAATCTCAACAATTTCAGTTTCAACTTCAATATCACTATCATCTACTTCTGCTTGTAACGTTTCACTTGCATTAATCTCACCATCGTCGGTTTTTATGTCTTCAGCGGAAATTGGTTCCACAGTGCCTTCAACTTCACTCACAGTTTCACGCACAGCTTCACTTATACCGTCGGTTGAACTTACATCTTCATTTTTATTTTCTTTTTCTTGCTCGAGTTCAAATTTAACTTGTTGCCTTAATTCTTCAGTACGTATTTGTTCCTTCAATTCGGCCAATTTTTCTTCTTCAATTCTCTTCGCTTCAACTTCTTCTTGTTGGTCTTTTTCTCTTCTTTGAATATCCATAACCAAACCTTCTCGCTGTTGAAATGCTATATTGGCTTGGGCTCGGATCAATTTCATATATTCATCATTATCATGAGTAATGAATTTGATATGGAAATTGATATTATTAATATATTCATTCCAGGGACCAAGTCCAATAATGTCGGTATTTGTCCTTTTCAATTCTCGAGTTTTATATTCATTAGCAACATCAAAAATATGATTACGGAATTCAAATATACCATCTTTGATTTTATAAAATTGTTTCCAAATATTCCATAACGTTTCATCATCGACAGCGACTTCTTCTAATGTCTTGGTCAATCTTTTAGAATATTCATTAACCGCAGTATCGGCAAACGATTCTAAAATATCAATTGTATCTTGCAATATCGTAAAATACTCTTTCAATATGTTCTCATGATTTACAATCATTAATAATTGCACTTCTTCAGCACCATCTACATCAAGCTTATATGCCAGAGAAATGTCGTCCCTAATCTCTTGTCGACTGACGGTCTCAATGGTTGAATCATTACTAGTGAATATCTTCTCATAATCTCGATTGATTTCCAAAATCTTTTTATTTAAATTTTGATAATTTTGATAGTTCTCAGTTTGAACTTTAGTGAGTTTTTCATTTATTGTTGGTTTGATTACTTCAAGAATCTCATTTATTTTTGGTTGCATTTCAAATTCAAGGTTATTCGCAGCTAATTTAATTGTATTGTTCACTTTGACTTCCCAATCAATCAACTCTTGATTAATCCGTTTTATTCCATCACTAACATTATCAACACTAACCCCATCAGTTGCTTCAGCTTCCTGAGTGACAGTTATGGTAGATATAAGCTTGATAATTAACGGACCTTCATCTTCGGATTCGTCAGTGTCAAGGATTTCTGTAGCATTAGTATCACTAGTGATAGAAACTGGGGGAATTTCTTCTGGAATATTAACAGTTTCTGGAGTATCAAATGAAGTCTCCTCCTCAATAACTTCCAAGTATTCTCCTTGGATTATTTGCGTGAAGTCACCTTCATTAGGTTCTAATAATTCATCAGCATTCTTATCCAAATCCTCTATAGCTTCAAAAAACTCATTCTCCGATTCTTCTTCAATTTCTTCTTCATGTTCTATTTCTTTTTCCCGTTCCACTTCTTTTTCGAATGCTGATTTTTCACCTTTAAATTTCCCGCCAACAGATACTACCTTCTGTTGAGCATCATGTAAAAGGTTATTCGCCAATTCAACTAAATTGATCGAAGAATTAAATTTATAAAATTGATTGAATCGCGATAAGTTCTTGAATTCGGCTTTCAAGAATTCCTTCTTTTCATATAATGCATAATCTTGAGCTTTGAACACCAATTTGTCAACCATTTGGTCCCACCAGTAAATTATATTGGCGAAAAACTCAATGGCTTTCACTTTATCAAACCATTGTCCCAATTTCGAACTTAAATAATTGCTAGAACGGTTGATGACAATCTGTATCTTGTAGATTATTATTTTGGACGAATAATTCACTTTGATTAAACCAAGTCTAGTATAATATTGAGATTTCAATTTCAAAAGGTTCCAACCTTTAGCAATTGTTGGGTGAATGTAAACAAGATAATTATAATTCAACTTACTTGTAAATTGCAGAACCTTTTCTCCAAGATAATTGACTGTACGATGAATTCCAAGCTTTTGTTCGAAAGTATTATAGCCCGATTTGATTTTAATAACTGTTTCACTTTCATCAATTTTGATTATTTGAGGTCTGACATACTGATCGTAATTTGGAACAACATGATTTGCAACTACTGGATGTAAAATTTTATTACCTGCCACGCAAACATAATAAGCTACTGGTTGTAAAGAGTTGACGTCCACGTGAGATAAATCTTCCAGCACTGGACACACATTTATCAAAGTAAAGAATGGATATAGTATCACAAATGCTAATAGCAATTTGGAGTATGTCAAATAATCTTTCAACATTGTTGTCTATAAGCTATATTGCATCCAAGATCAAATACAAACATGAAATCCTTAAGGTGCTCAATTTACGATTTTAGATTTCCTGCACAATGCGTCATCAAATCAATGTGATTTGATTTAACGGAGTCAACCATGGTTCATTCCAATAGAATTTGAGACCGATGATTGAAGCAATTAATACAGTCACAGTTAAATAGCTACTGATGAAATCATCAAGTTCGAATTTGTAAAAATTGGGCAAACCATTCAATAAAACAATTAAGCCGACATTAATGATTGCAAAATACGCCAACTTGATCATTAGGTTGGGGTATTTAGATTTATAAGGTAAAGTGTGGTACTTTATAAGATTATAGTCGAGAATTTTCCTGAATCGTAGATAACTGAATAAAATGAAAATCCACATCAATAACCCTGCCGTCGAGCATACTTTGAGTAGTAAGTTGAACACAGTTTCGACTGATTTGTACTTTAGTAATAGTGATAACAACCCCACCGATGATGTTAGCAACACGGCAATATATGGTACGCCATTAAAAGTCTTCAAGATAAATTGTGGTAAATAGCCCGATTCAGCAATGGAGATCAAACATCTGGAGCCAAAATAGACATTTGAATTTGCTGCCGACATGATCAGAATTAAAATAACCAAATTGAATATACTTAAAACCATTGAACTAGTGGGTAATCCACAATTTAACAATCCAATTAAAAATGGTGATTGGAAGATATTTGAGTCTGAACCACCTAAACGAGAGTCATTTGACGATATCATTAACGTTAATAGGAATAGAGTGCCAATGTAAAATATAATGATTCTGACCATGACGTATTTGATTGATTTGGGGATATTAATTTCTGGGTGTTTGATTTCACCCGAACATATAGCTACCGATTCAATGGACTGGAAAGTGAAACAGGCAGAAATTAGGGACGATGCAAGGTTATAAAACGTTGTTGGAGTCTGTTTAACTTCAAGCCAATAGACGAAACCTTGTCCGTTTTTCACGATTAAAATAATACTGAGTATGATCCAACTAGTCAAAAATGCAATTTTAAGCAAGGTAATAAAACTTTCAATTTCACCATAATTGTTCACGGGTAAAAGGTTCAATATCAAGAACAATAACCAAAAGCCAAAAGTAATTATAGTTGGATAATCAAACTCATGCCACCACGAGATTATTGTGTAAATTAAAGATAATTCCAACGCTAGAGTGATGGACCAACTCAACCAGTAGATTAGATTTATCGATAATCCAATAGATTTCAGCAAAAAACGAAATTGAAACTGACATAAAGAACCATTAATAGGTAAGAAACACGCCATTTCGCCAACACACAAGATTACGATATAACATAGCACGCTGATGTAACAATAACTTAGTAAACTCAACCAGGGCCCGTTAACCAAAGTATTTCTAATCCCAATAAACAATCCCGTACCTATGATGCCTCCTATAGATATCATTGAAATATGTCTTGAATTAAGTAATCGATTAGTATGAGAATGATTTTCATGATTTCCACTTGATCTAGTTGGTCCGTGTGGTAATTGAGAGCCATGGAAGCTATCTGTGAGCAAAACAGTTGATTCGTGAGAATCATTGGTCATAACAAGTGAAAATATACAAGATACAATATAAAATCAGCCACCGAAATATCAACAAACTAAACCCCACAAAATTTTAAAAGCCACTAATTCAAGTCTATATTAAAGTCTAACAACTTAAAACCAATCCTAGCAATGTATATGAATATATAGCAACGTAAAACCACTTACAACAACTAATATCAACCAAGTATACTAATTAGCAACGTCTCACCACCAAAAATCTCATTTTCTATAGTGAGACAAAAGTGCTGCTAAATGGAGTAGGCTGAGATAACTACAATATCAAACAATTTCAAAATAATAATATTACTATATAAAATACATATATTAGGGTATAAAAGTTACTGTAACAAATATCAATACTTCATAACACATAAAACATATCATAAGATTTATTTAGTTAATTCGGCAACTTTAGCAACTAAGGCGTGGTACAAGACAAGACCTCTGTTGTAAGAGATTACAGCTTGATCATAAACGTATTTTTCGAAAATACTGATATAGCCGAACCCTTTGACAACCAATGGGTACACATAAGTGTAATATTGGGTCTTGGCACAAGTAATCTTAGATTCGATTTCATAGTCAATGAAGAATTTGGATTTGTGGACGTTTTCATCCAAGAATCCTTCCACTTTCAATAAGTAAGGATGGATAAGCAATTCCCCTTTGGTGATGGTGTCACACATTTGGTTATGGGTGTGAGTCAATGGGTGCAAGACATTTTGAGCTGCGTGTTCCAAAGGAGATTCTTTCAACTCCCCACATTTGTAGGTGAATAAGTATAAGAAATAGACAAATAAGGCTAACACAGTATATAATTTGAAGCAAGCCATGATAATTGATAATTTAAAGAAGAAAGGATGGCAATTTCAAGTGGTTTTATTTCCATCGGTTATTTTCTGCCGTTGTTCACATGGAGATGATTTGTGCCTGCACACGCCAATGTTTGCTATTTAGCCTAATTGGGAAGTCAACTAGTTGCATTAATAATTATATTACCATCTACTGTTTATTATTAGGCTCGATAGAGTTAAAGGTACTTTAGTTGGGATGATCTGAAATTAGTGCTTTTCACTAAACAAACGATTTATTGGTTTACGATTAATTGTTTTTTTTTTTGCAGCCATTAATAATACATATTCTGGGATGAGTATAGATAGAAGGGCTTTAAAGCCAATAGGAACAGTGGAGAATATTGATTTGAAGGATGTGAGACTGAGGTTGAAGTCTCCAAATAAAGGTAACTTCAATAAGGGAAATTTTGATAAAGAGAATGTCATTGCGAAAGTTAGTGAGATGTCACTGGGGAAACCCAATATAGATTACGAATCACAACAGAAACGATTGATAGATCAGTATTCTCGGAAATACCAACAGTTGAATGATTACAAGCAAAAAGTTAATCAAATCCAATTCGAATTAAATGAAATCTCCTTGAAGTTGGAAAATAGTAAATTGAATCAGAAGTTAAAGGGTAATGCTGAAAATGTTTACAATGCAGCTAAACAAGAAACAAACGATACTTTACAAGAGGTTAATAAGAAAGTTGACAACGAGAATAAGGTTTTACCATTGATGGAAAATAATAACAGAGATATCCTACCCCGATCGCCAATCAAGAAACTATCACCAATCAAGAAACAGTCGATGATTTTTAATGATGAGCTCTTTTCAAAAGCATTCGATTTGAAAAATAAAGTATTCGAATCTTCAGATGAATTGATCTCAAGAAATACCACCAATTTGAAAAAGACCGCTTCCAATATTTTTAATCAAGATGATTTTAGCATGAAGACAAATCAATTCTTTAACGATTTGAAGTTGACTTTGTCTCCCAAGAAATCACCCACTAGAATCGAGGAACATGATTCCTCTTTTGAGTTTGATAATTTATCTGCAAATGTTGATAACATGCAAGTGATATTCGAACAAGAGGTTATTGATATCGATGATTACGACTCTGAGTGATACCGAGACAATAATTTCGAGACAATAATGCCGAGACAATTGTACCGAGGGATAATTTCGGACCGGAACAAACAAAGTAATCGAACAAAGTTCAAGCCAAGCGAGATGCACCCTGGCAACATTAACTAACAACGAAAAATAGAAAAAGGACCAGACACAGGAATCAAGGCTAAGAGGTATTCACTACCGACACAGGAATCATACAGATAAGAGGTATTCACTACCCAGGCTACAATAGAAATTTTATAGAATAATAGGTACCAATAAATATTTTATTAAATGAATTAAATATGCAAATTTTGCTATATAATCGGTAAATTAATTTAAAATGTACTCTTTATTACTATTTAATGATCGTCATCATCCAACCAACCTTTGGCACGCTCGACTGCCTTTTCCCAACGTTTCCAAAACTTTCTTCTATCAACATCAGGAAGTTTAGCATTGTATACATCGACTTCTTTATTTCCTTGAACTTTTTCAATTAAATCATCGAAATCTTTCCATAATCTATCTTTTGGATCTTCAAAGGAAACACCAGCAGCAATTGCGGCACCCAACGCAGTACATTCGGCAATTGGTGCCCGTTTGACTGTGACACATGGACCTAAAATATCGGCTTGGATTTGTAAAACTTCACCAGCCTTGGACATACCACCATCGACCGATAACATCGACAATGGTGATTCTGAATTAACTTCTTCCAAGAAATTTTTCGATGCACCGGCATCTTCCGCCATTGCTCTCAAAATAGCTCTAACTTGAAAACAGACCCCTTCCAATGCTGCACGAGCTATATGACTCGAAGATGTATATTGCGTCATACCAAAGATAGTACCTCTTGCACCATGATCCCAATAAGGTGCATAGAGCCCAGAGAATGCCGGTATGAATACTACACCTGCCGAATCTTGGACTTGAGACGCCAAGGGACCGATGTCACGGGCATTTTCAATTAATTTCAAATTATCTCTTAACCATTGAATAATAGACCCGGCAACGGCAATTGACCCTTCCAAGGCATAATGGGGTTTTCCAGCTTCACCGTCTAGATTTTTGAACCAAAAACCCAATGTGGTTAATGCACCATGCTCACTTATCAATTTGGTAGTCCCAGTATTATATAATAAAAACGCACCTGTACCATAGGTACATTTAGCTGAACCTGATTTTAATGCCATCTGACCCACCAACGAAGCAGATTGGTCACCTAAGCAACCACATATAGGTACACCACTTAAAGATTTCAAAATAGAGTTAGCCTCTTCGGTAATTCTATCATGAAATCCCAAATTGACTAAATTTGGTGCTTGGAACGAACCATAAAATTCCGAACTTGAAACGATTTTTGGTAAATGGATTTTTGTGGGGTCAATATCCCAAAACTCTAATAACTCATCATCATAGTCTCTAGTTTCTAAATCCATAAAATAAGTTCTTGAGGCATTAGTCACATCCGATACAAATGCTTTTTCTTTAGTCATGTGGTAAATTAACCAAGTGTCTACTGTACCAAACATCAAATCGCCGTCACCAGATTCGTATTTTTCTCGAATAACATCGTCATTATCAAGTAACCATCTCAACTTGGCTGCTGAGAAATATGTAGATAATGGCAAACCAGTTTTTAATTTCAATTTTTCTTTGGTATCTTCATCAGTGATTTTTTGTAAATGCTGGACAATTTCGGCGGTTCTTGTATCTGTCCATGTGATACCATTACACAAAGGTTTCCCCGTTCTTTTCGACCAAACAATGGTCGTTTCTCTCATATTAGCAATACCAATACCTTTGATTTTGTACTTGATCTTGACATCGGGATTTTCATTGATTTTTCTTAAATCAATAAGACATGCTATCAAACATTGTACTGCATTGGCTAGGATATGCACTGGCTTACACTCAACCCAACCAGGCTGAGGAAATAGTAAGGTTGGACCTACAGAAGCAGCATTGTTTTCAATCAAAACATTATCACTAAGGGAAATAGCAATACCGGCAGCCGAGAAAATCGGTTGATTATGTCTCATCAAACTCGACCGCCTTCTGAACTGTTCGGTATTGGAAGATTCTGCCGGCAATTCTGAAGCCGAAGTACTATATTCAATTTGATGTTTTGATAATTCTTCACCAGAATCAGTGAACAAGATGGCTCTAGCTGAGGTGGTACCAATGTCTATGGTAGCTATAACAGGTAAACGTGGTGCATTGCTGTTTCTACGAACCATATTTAGAAAGAATATATAATGAAAATTAATCTAAAAATTTCTGTCAAATAAACTTGACTTTAATGCCGAAAGATTCTATGGGGTTACAATTTTAAAGATACCGAAAATAAGATTTGCAGTGGGGCACAGAAAAGTTTTCCAACGAATTTTTCATTCATTCAATCGAGCCAGTGAGATGTAGTAGATCGAGCAAGTTACATGTAGTATCAGGCTATGCGTACCCGCCTTTGTTGCTAATTTATACGACAATTGTCCCGAGATGTAGGCCGCGATAACTAATATACATGAAAAAGATTTCAATTATTTTGCACCCATAAGCCTAGTTTAGACTTTACCTTAGTAAAGTTTGACTAGAAGTAGTTGGAACGTGATATTTATACTATGTTAATAATAAGACACGTAAATTGAATTATCGTGACGATGAGCACAACGTTACATTACATCGGAAATAAAAATATTATTGATTATTTATAGCAACTATAGATCATAAAAATATATAAAGATCAAAAGTATAAAAAAGTGGAGGATTGAAGGGGAGACTAATTGCTAATGCATCATATAGCTCATTTAGTCATTGGAGACCCGAATCTCCAAGTTTTCCAACCCCATCTTTTTTCCAAGTCTTCGTCTTCTTCACGTTTAGTCATTGGAGATCCAAATCTCCAAGTCTTCCAACCCCATCTTTTCTCCAAGTCTTCTTCCTCTTCTCTTTTAGTCATTGGAGATCCAAATCTCCAAGTTTTCCAGCCCCATCTTTTAATTAGATCTTCTTGTTTTATTTCTCCATCTTCCCGTTTAGTCATTGGAGACCCAAATCTCCAGGTTTTCCATCCCCATCTTTTCTCTAAATCATCACCATCAGCTACGGTAATGTTGGCTTCTTCGGCAAAGAAAACGATAATATGGTTTCCATCAGAATCTTCTCCTACGGCAAAGGCTTCTCCATCTTTGAACTCGTAAGTTCCTAAAACAGCTTCGGGAGGAATCTGTAAGTCTTGTTCAACTTGTTCAATTTGAGCAACTGAATCAGTTGAACTTGGAAGTGCAACTGAACTGGTGGAGTCTGGAAGTGGTGCAGCAAGAATAGTAGATGCTAAAGCAGCAGTAATGAAAGTAGTAGCGAATCTCATTTTTCTTGTAGGTTGTTTGTTGTTAATGATAAAATGAATTACCAGGAAACCTCTATACTATTTATACTGTCATATCCTACTCCATGGATATGAAACAACTGATCAAAGTCATCGTGTTAATTATCATCTTTGTTTTTTGAAACATCTCGGCAACAAAAAATGTAAGGGGAAAGTGCCTTTGAAGTCTAAATGTAGTAATTTTAACTCTGATTTTAACTGCAGCCAATGTACCCGAGACAAAATATCATAGTGGTTGTGATTTTTTTGTTTGATTATCGTCCCTTTAAAGTCTTAATGTGGTAATTTATTTAATTCGCGAACTTCCACAGTGCTGCAAAAATCGTTCTCCACGTTAAAACCTAGAAAATAATGGCAAAATTGAGATGATAATTAACTAATAATACTACCTCCAAGGAGTTAACGAAGCTGCGAGTCACTTAAACGTGTGTCTTAAAATAGTGTATTTTTTTATTCTTTTCTTTTTCTAAGGCGTATACTAGATCTGATCTAAACTTAATCAATACGTAGCTATATAATTATTTGCATTTGTTTCCACTTAATCACACAGGGGTTGTCACAAGTGGGATATTTGCCCCATGTGTCATGTCCAATAGTCGATCTTAACATTCCTGAAAATAATTATTGGCGGCTATTAGTCTGTTAATTTAGCTATATTGATTAGTTGGGGGAGACGATATTTCCTTTACCGAGTTTTGCCGCTTGTGGACCTAATGTGGCCATACTTGTCGGCTTCTTTAAAGTGGAAATATGTGCGTTCTGTAGCCTCCAGTCTCAGTTAACGATAGTTCATATCATACGATTATATTGGTGAATTATATACTGAATGGTTAAACTAGTTTACAACATTAATCGTTCTTTTCTTTTTCTTTATTACTATTTATATATTTTCTATTTGTTTGTAAACCTTTACCCAATCAAAGAATATCACCATTTTTGAAAGTTTTACCATTAACAAATTCCAAACCTTCACCATTATAACTTGTCAATGCGCTGACCTCAACAAGTGCATTTTCAGGCACAACACCACCATTATCTTTAACCCATTGGGTACATAACGACAAGTAATCGCGTTTACAAGTTAAAGGGTTGTCATTTTTGGCGTCGACGGAGTTTTTCAATGGCGAGAATTCCAAGCTTCTCTCAACTTCCAAACAGCCGAATTTGTTCATAGGAACCAGAGGGAAAATATCAAAGATAAATTGTTCCAATTTGATACCATTAGGTTGTGTAGGTTTTTCATTGATTAAAGTAGGGATTTTCTTTTTAGCAATGTGTAAAGGTAAACTTTTAATCCATTGATCAATATTGTTATTTAACGCATCGACATTATAATAATGGTTGACAATATTGGCTGCTCTCAAGAATAAGAGCGAGTCATCTTGAGGATCAGTTTTCTTGGCTAATTCTTGTGAAATTTCCGAATACTCTATAACACAAGGTTTGGAGTTATTCATGACGATTAAACCCACCGATTCATTGTAATCTCTTTTTCTGACCACTTTGGTACCCACATGTAAAGATTTATCGATACAGTAACCTAAAAACACGGGGTCAGCAACTTTGACCAAGCAATTGTCGACACAATAAAGATGAATATGTTTGACATTGTGCTGGTTCATATGCTCTAATACCTTGTTATTCAACAAGGCATTGTATAAACCACCATTACCATCTGGAGATTCACAGATTTCGTTTTCAGACTTGTTTAACAATTTTTCACCCGCTAAGTCAAAACAAGGTAAGGTACCTTGATTGAAGAAAATAACTTGGTCGGCGGCCAAGTTGAAGTAATTATTCTTGACAAAAAACGCTTCAGTTTTTTGTCTGGTTTGTTCTGAGGTCATAATGTACCAATACAACAAGGGATTGCTATCAGGATATTGTGATTTAGCTAAGTTTTGAATTTTCAAAATCTTTTCCGCTTGTAATTGGAATAATGATTTCTTGGAGAAAAGATCAACATCAAAGCACCCTTTAGGATCAGACGATCCTAATCTTGTACCTTGACCACCGGCAACCAATATAACCGCCACCTCGTTTTTAGCAATAGCGGCTAAACCAAGCTTGTACCAGTTACTTTTGGTATCTTGATCAATATCGATGATACTAGCAAAAGAATCTTGAGGTAATTGTGTCAAGTTGACATTAGAAGCATTATCTTCGGAAGTTTTCAATGCTAATTGTACATTATCAATGATTTGCACCGGATCAAACTTTTTTAATTGGTTGATAAAATCTTGCTGTTGTTGAGTATTCAAATCATTCCAGTGTTCAAAAATATGTTTTTGATTGGTGTTGGAGAACTTATCAACGATAGGTTGGAAAGATGAAGTAGTCATTGGATAAAGAAGAAGTATTTCAATAAAAATTTCAATATTTAAACACGATTACGACAGCAAAAAAAAAAAGAACACAAAAATATGAAATGAAACGATAAAAATAGAAAATGCCATATTTAACTCGGATCAAAATGTGTTATAAGGGGTGACTATGATAAAATGATCACTATCTACACTTCCAACATACTCTATTGACACATTTAGGATTGTAACTTTATTGTACCTTTGCCAAGGTCTCTTCGCGTTCATTGAATCAAACGCAAGCAATTTACCTGATTTGGGAAAAAGGTAAACAAATGAAAAAGAAGTTATAATTAGTATAGGCTGTACGAAGAAGATTGATCCGAAGGAATGAAGCAGATATTACCAAGGAAATATTCACGTCTCAAGACACAAGGAATGGATGGTCAATAGCATCTCATAGACTTTACTCGATTGTAATATAATCATTCAAATATCATCATGAAGCTGGTTTATGTTGAACACGAGGTGGGGGTTATTTTGTTGGGGGAAATATATTTCTGATGTGAACCTAAATAGCACCAATTTAACCTAGGTATACAAATGACTTTTGATAGTCCAGTGGTAATTACACCCATGTAAGAAGGAGAACTTCCCTTAGGTAAATTGGGTTGAAGATGAAGTACTATTTTTACTATCAGTTTGTGCCTCCAATTCATATTTGTTATTTTTATCTCTATCACCTCTATCGTTTCATGTGTTTGTTACTTGATTGGGAATATTTGAAAACTCGGGTTTCTCGTGCAAATCTGGTGAAAATTGTTTCTTCCATTTATATCTAATTCGTTGTATGATTATTGTGAAAATCTGTTGAAAAATACTCATTCATTATATTTGATTATTCACTGTATGACTATTGCTGGATCAATGGACAATGACAGAAGAAATACAAAGGTTATATTAGAGAGGTATTGCCTAGATTAGTTTAGAGTTGGATCGAAGAACTTTGTAGAATGTCTTTGTATATGGTATGGATGTGGAATATCTTTTATTTTTTCTCACCTACAATTTTTTTGCAGCCATGAAAATACGATGAAAGCATATGTAAACTCCAGCCAACAAGAAAAAGAACTCCAGCATCCTTATCTGTTTCGTGTCAACCGTTGCATCTCCAGATTTAGATTGGCGATTATTTTCTAGAACATCTCATCAAGTTTATCTTAATTATTAACTATAATTGAACAAACCAATATCTTGCCAATTTGTTGGTGAATCACCTAAACAGTAGAAGCATTGTTAGGTTAGATTGTTTATTGTCTACCGCAGAGGTCAATTTTTCTTTATGTCGCGCTCTCAGGTTGTACCACCAATTTAACGTGATTTTTGGTTGAAAATTTAGTCATAGTCGGATCCACTTTGGCAATTCCTATAGGCAAACGGAGTATATACTCACTAGATACTGTACTACTTACCAGATCACTTCTGCGTGGTTCCACCTCTGCGAAATCTACACTTTTTCTTCAATTGCAAAAAAGGTAAACAAAGGATTTCCTAATTGGGCAAAAATCAAACAGAGTTGTAAATCAACATAACATTTAAAAGTTTTAGGCTGTAATTTACTATATTAACATTAAACTTTACGTTTTGACATAGCTACCCTAGCCAGTCATGACAGATATCTTCAAACTAGAAAATGGTATGTATCCCCTGTTTTAAAAGGTACTTTTTTTATTACATTTACTAACAATTATTAGAATCTGTTGATATGTTGTTACGTGAAATTAATCGAGATAAACAATCTGACGATTCATTGATCGCTCCGGAACAGTTGGAATCGAGTATAAATTCTCCAGTTAAACCTTTGAATTTCCCCAAACCTGATATGGATTCAAACAAAGATCATAATTCCAGTAGCGAGACTTGCATTAGTGAAAATGATGAGAGAACCGACAGAATTCCATACCAAAAGAAATATGACGAGTTTTCATTTGAAACCCCGAAAACTTCAACTGTGAATTTGTTAACTAATGAGACTAAACAAGAAATGACAAATGATCAGGAAATCACCAAAGAGGTACCCGCTTCCGCCTACTCCAACTCCTCACCTAATAAATCCTCCATGAAGAAATCGGCCAGCTTTTCTCCCAAAAAAGTGGCATTCAACCAATCAAATCCTGAAATCCATACTTATACCCCAGATGATAATAATGATAATGATGTTTCTTCGCCAGTCCATGATGACTTTCAAAGAAACTTTGAATCTTCATGGAATGATGTTTCTTCAAACGACTCAACACCTCCGTTACCACCTTCCCATACTATTAGTACATTTGAAACCCTATTAAATGAAAATTCATCCAACAACTATAACCTTGAATCGTCAGTTTTAACCGACGTCAAGTTGAAACATAATAATTTTTCAAATTTATCATTGAATGAAAAATTGGACTTATATTTGGGCAATAAGAACCAAGAAGATCTCCCAACACTCCCCTCAAGTCATTCGTTGGATCACCATTTGAATAATTTGCAATATGCCGAAAAATCAAATGCAACCACTAATATCAACAACTTATCAGTTGCATTGACCAATACCAAATCTATGGATTTCAATCCATACATGAAACACGAGTTCGAATTGAAACGGCAATCAAGTGGCTCTTCGCAATCATCATTACAATCCTTGCGTGAAGATAATCGTACTTTGAAATCGAATAATACTCCTATAATTAGCGAACCAATCCAATTGAAAGATGGTATAAAAGGATTCCCCGATGAATTAGCCGATGAAATAATTCCCTCAACACATACAAATACATCAAATCTACAAAAGAGTCCCGAATATAATGATTCTTTCGATAAGTCATACATGTCACAGTCTAATTCAATCATGAATTTGCTTAACAGTGCCTCGAATCTTGATATTCCTCAAATAAAACAAGAAGATGAAGTTCCATTACAAAGCAAGTCATTAGATCCTACTATCAAACAGGAAGTTCATGATGATAATCTGATCAGAACTGTTAGTGTAAAATCAGAAACCGATGAAAATGTCTATATGGCGGCAGAGAATGCTCAAGTTACTTCTGTTAGTGATTTTGGAAGATCGGCTTCATCATTGAAAATTATCAAAACCGAATTTCCAAAAGTTGAAGAGGATCTCGCAGAAACTCCAAAGATATTTTCTACTCCTAAATTATATCAAGATGAAAGTTCTGATAATACTAATGATGACGATTTGACCAAAGAATCAATAAGATTCCATATGGATAGTGATTGGAAATTGGAATATAGTAATGACGGTGATCGTGAAGATAATGATGAGTACACCAATGATGTCACCGGTGCCAGTCAAGCTCCTCCAACTCGCAGAATGTATAGATTACAAGGTAACAAATCCGTTGATTCTTCTTTTAACGGGTCTGCTGAATTCAAAGATGCATCCGAAGATTTGAGTTCAAAATTATATTTACCAAATCCTAATCTATCAGTCGATGAAAATGAAAATGAAAATGAAAATGAAAATGAAAATGAAAATGAAAACGAAAATGAAAACGAAAATGATAATGCACTTGCTAACTCGTCAAATGTTGCACCACCACAGGAACTTACTTTACCACCAATTGAAGCTAATAATTATTCATCTTTTGACGAGGTTACCAAAAATATTAATAATTCGGTTGACACTTACGAAGAGATGTTGTCAGCAGAGCATGATCAAGAACCCGATAGACCAGAAAACTTCCTTTCTATATGGCACTTACATGAACGTCAAAAGAAACATGTCAATCCAAGAGCTGATGAATTTTTCAAAGTTATTGATCGTGATGAATTGAAGGATGTACCTCAAGCCAAGGTCCCAATACCAGCATCTTTGAAGCTGAAAAAATTCACTGAAGTTAATGTGATGTCAAGGAGAATAGTTAGTCCCGATTTTGAGGACCTTGAAGTTTCCCAGTTCTTACCTGAGCTTTCTGAAGTTTCTGGCCTCGAAGGACACTTCAAATTTATCGAAAAGAATAATTCTTTCAATCCAAACCAATCATCCGCTAGCAATTCTACATTGAACACAAAAGATATTTTGACCGAAGCTAGGAGAAGTCAATTCATGGTCGCTCCAAAACCAAGTATTACCATCGACGAGGCTTCAATTGATAATACTCCACGAAGTTTGAATCCACATAATATGATGACTCCAAGATCTTTGAAGTTTGCCAAGCAACGTGAACCGTCGACGAAGGTTGTCAAGTCTAAATTCAAGGTTCCATCGTTTGAAATCAAAAGGACCGATTCAATGTTATCACCTGCTAGAGATATGTATAATGATATTTTTGAAGATACTGTTAGAAAGCCAACAATCATTGGACATGGTATGAAGACATTACCTAGTATGGATCATGACGATGTTAAACGTATATTGAGTGCCAAACGGGTTATTTCTCAGGATGAGTATTCTAAATTCAAGTTGGTTGAACAAAGGAAGGGTTCTGTGGTTAATTTACCAGGTGATTATAATGAACAGCATGCCTCCATTTGTGAATCTGAAGATGATGATGAAGAGATATCTCATGTTGCGCATCAGTTGATGCAAGCTCCACAAGCTTTGGTATCAAAGGATCAGTTTTTCCATGATTATGATCTATTCAACAAACAAGACAGCCAAGCTAATAATTCACAAGTTTCATCTAGGGTTAGCTCAGTGATTCACAAGAAAAACCCAAGTGTACTTCCGGACCCAGATGTGGAGTTAACGAACGATATGCATAAATTTACGGGAGCTTTTACCGGATCACAACTTGCTAATTCACCAATGTATGCTGAATATCCTATAAGTCCACCCACGAATGTGAATTATCCAATGGTTGGAGATGTGATTGATGATTCAAATATTGAGCTTGAAAAGAAAGTTGAATCGCCAATTTTTAAGACTCCACCGCAACAGGTCGATGCTGGTGTAAATGACGAGATATCCTCTCGTGCTATTAACCCAGAGCCAGTTGTTCAAAAGTTGGATAATCCATTGCAATCTCCGAAGAGAAAGCCCATTAAAATTGGGTCACCATT
This sequence comes from Candida sp. Y128-05E, assembly GCA_037042355.1. Classification (NCBI taxonomy): domain Eukaryota; kingdom Fungi; phylum Ascomycota; class Pichiomycetes; order Serinales; family Debaryomycetaceae; genus Candida; species Candida sp. Y128-05E. Next base: position 22,489 of record JAXQKE010000047.1, on the reverse strand, counting down.
GAAACTTGTTAAGACAGGTGGTTCTACGATTTCTTTGCAATCACCTAAGAAAAAACCTAGTGAGTTTGGAGGCGAATTGGTTAACCATAAAATTCGGGATAGTCCTCGTAAACCTCAAGAGAATGCAAGTGAGCATATGCCAAGTACTGTTTCCGTTCCAACTGTATTGACGGCGTCTACTTTGAGCAAGAACAATATTGCGGATAGCCCGCATGCATATCGTGCTGAAGAACCTAAGGTTGAACCCAAGGAAGAAAAATTGATTGATAAAGGTAGATTATTTTTCAGGGTGGTTGGATTCAAGAACATTGGGTTGAAGGATTTCAAAGAGAGAAATCCGGAATTCACAATTACTTTAGATAATGGTGTTCATTCAATTAAAACGCCTCCTTACAAGATGAGTTCATACAATGTCATGATTGGCAAAGAATTCGAATTGACAGTAAACGACTCGTTAGAATTTATTTTGACAATGAAGATGAGATATGAAAAACCAGGTGGTACTTTGAAGGAAGTAAGGGAGAGGAAAGTGATGAAATCACAGAACAGATTAAGTAGAATGATGGGTCAGAAAGAAATTGTTACGACCACTAAATTTGTTCCAGTGGATGTTGAAGACCCCTGGGAAAATAAATTCGCTGAAGATGGATCATTTGCTAGATGTTATATTGATTTGGATCAGTTTGAAGATAAAGTCACTGGTAAGATTGGTACTTTCAGTATCAATTGTTTCAATGAATGGGAAACTGTGAAGGGTCCAAATAATGATAAAATCAAAGGTAAACCATTTGTTATTGGTCAAATGGAAGTCAAAATGTTATTTGTCCCAAGAACCGACGCATTTGAAGTTTTACCATCGAGTATGAGAGCTGGATATGAAAGTATTCAAGAATTGAAACAGGAATCGAATGTGTTTAACGAAGGTTACATGCATCAAGAAGGTGGTGATTGTGAAATTTGGAAGAGAAGATTTTTCAAATTAAACGGGACTTCATTAATAGCCCATAGTGAATTCTCCCACAAAACAAGAGCAAAAATCAACTTATCCAAAGTTGTTGATGTTATTTATGTTGATAAAGAAAACGTCAACAATCCAACAAACTATAGAAATTTCAGTGAAGTTATTTTATTAGAGCATGCATTCAAAATTAAATTTGCTGATGGCGAAGTCATTGACTTTGGTGCTCCAAATAACTATGAAAAGGTCCATTGGATCAAGCTTATAGAAAACATTGTCGCCAGAAATAAATTCCGTCGTCAACCTTGGGTTAAGTTGATGTTGAAACAAGCTACTGAAAACTCAGTTCAACTCCAAAAACAAAATAACCTTTCCAAAGAACTGGTTAACTAATGAAGAGACCTCTATGACTATATATGTATTATAATTAATAATAAAAGTAAACTAATTGTAAAGAATTCAAGAATTATCGGTATAAGTCACGTGTATGAATTTTCAGGCCTGTATTAAGCTCCAATAGTAATTGTAAGATACAACACATACATAGCTGCTAAACTGTTAACTATGGTAGACAATTCGGATGATGAAGATGCTTACCTTTATGGATCTGATGATGACGATAAGAAGGTTGAGGTTTCTAATGGCAAAGACATAAACGTGAAAACTGAAGATGATGAAGCTATGGTAGATGAAGATGAAGGTGAAGAAGAAGAAGATGATGATTCTGAAGATGATTCTGACGATGATATTGATATTATTATTGGGGACAATAGTGTGCCTGCTGCTGGGACTACTATAATTAAAACTGAAAATGATACGAATGAGGTTGATGGAGATGAAGCTAAAGCTTCATCCACAACAACAGTCAAAGATGAAAATGAAAATAGAACTACTATAGATGTCAATGCAGTTGCAGAATACGAAGGAAAACCTTTAACACAAGCTGACTTGTCGACGTTCAAAGATAAGCCCTGGAGAGCGCCTGGTGCTGATATTTCCGATTATTTCAATTATGGGTTTGATGAGTTCTCCTGGACGGCATATACTGCTAAACAGGATAAGCTTAGAGGTGATTACAATCCTCAGAAATTGATGCAAGAACTTATTGCTGCTGGTCGAATGCCTGCGAATAGTACAGCTGGTGGGCCACCAGCAATGCCTATGATGCCCCCAGGTATGATGGGTATGCCTCCCGGCATGCCCATGCCTCCTCCAGGAATGAATATGCAAAATATGCCCATGCCACCACCTGGAATGAACATGCAAAATATGCCCATGCCGCCACCAGGTATGAATATGAAAAACATGCCAATGCCACCAATGAACTTTGGTAAACCAAACCCACCACGATGATTATATAATTACATCACTTCTACTGTACAATAAATTTTATAACTATATTAATACAAAAATAATCTGCTATATAAAGGTTTCAATATGCAAATGCAATATCTATTCTTCGTCAGATTCTTCTTCGGCTTCTTGTAACCAGGTGATGAAAGGTTTAGCGGCTTTACGGACCTTCTTAGAGACATCTTTAGGGACGTATTTTTTAGAAACTTTAGACCCCCAGTTGATAATGACCTCTTCACTGATTAATTCTTTATCGTAGAGTTGCATTAAAATAGCTGGAAGTTGAGGAATCAATTCTGGTTTTTCAATACCCAAGAATCTTTCCAAACCACCCAAGAATGCTTTTTCGAAATCGGCGTCACCGTGGATCAACTTGGTCAATAAACCTAAATGAGGTTCGATTTGGTTTTTGATATCTTCATCAAACAAAGTTTGCGCCAAGACTTGAATAGTTTCTTCACTGTCTTGAATTTCCAATTCGATGATTTTTTTATAAATCTCGACATCGGAAGGTAAATCTTCTTTGCCATCTTCGGATTCAGCTAATAACCATTCACCGAAATCATTGAACTTGGCTTGTTCGTCAGATAAACCCGAGCCTTCCAATTCCCTAGCTCTGGCAGCAATAGCTTCTTGAGACATATCTACAGCCCATTCGTCATCTTTGATGTCAATTTCTTGCAAAGCAGCTGCCTCGGCATTAATCTTTTTAGTCAAAGCATCTTCATCGCCATCTTGGGCGCCTTCATCGGCAGCAGTGTTAGTAGTACCCGAAACAATATCAGTAATAGATTTACCACCACCAACAACGTTGGCAGTGGCAGTAGCAGCCTTCTTACCCTTTTGGTTCTTAGGAGCGTTCTTCAAAATAAATGAAGCTAATTTATGTCTGATATCAATTTGGGTGATTTTACCACAAGCTTTACAATCTCTTTGCAAACCATCTTTTCCTTTGACTTGAATTTCAGTTTCAGGGTTTTTACATGATCCACACAATACAAATCTATTAATGAAACCATCCAAACTGTCTTGTAATTCATTATTATCATGTACACCGTTTACCAAATAACGATCTTCCTCTTCCTTCATAGAAGTTAAAGCACCCAACTCGTGACCAAAATATTTCAATACATATGGTGGTGGTCTGTTTAAAGCCCTGGCAACATCACTTAAATTCATGATGGCGGTCTTGATACCATTACCTCTACCTTCAGTTTTGGAAATAATGGCAGGCATTTTATAACGATAAAACGGATCATTGTTATCACGACAAATATTAATAAACGACATCTTGATCTAGTAGCATATAACTTATAATTGGTGGTTAAAATTTAATGAAACTACTTCATTAAATTTCCTTATTACTACCTGCTCTATATTCTGATAAATTTTTCAGTCCTGCACACAATCTTCTTAACTAGTATAACCAGACTAAACTGATGATATAAACAAGGAAGGAATTATTTATTAGTTATTATGTATATATGTATATATTATATCAGTGTATGAACAAGTGAATATCTCTTTTTCTAATTAATAAAGATCCTATTCATGTAATTTTTTTTTTTGAAATAAATTAGTTAACATCAAAACGTTTCGTAAACTTATAAGAACTGGTTCTTTTGGGAGGAGGCAACAGAGGGGGTGCTGGGATTAGAATTATATCCTAGAGCAGCAGAAGATAATGACAATTGCTCTAATTGTTTCATAACCGCCATATCTTGTTGCTGTTGCTGGTGCTGCTGTTGTTGGTGATTTTGAATTGGCATTTGTTGATACTGGTACATTTGTGGTATTTGTCCATTTTGTAACTGCCCATTTTGCATCTGCCCATTTTGCAACTGTCCATTTTGTAACTGTCCATTTTGAGGTTGGTTCATCCCCATGGATACAGGGAACTGCTGCAATTGTTGAGGTTGTGTTTGCTGATTATACATAAACTGAGGTGCCCCCATTTGATTCATCATAACCTGTGGTGGTAATCCATACTGTTGGTATTGGTTTGGCATATTGAAATTATTTCCAATTATACCATTACTACCATTGTTATACTGGTTCTTCATTCCATTATGATTATGATGATTCTGATGATTATGTCCATGGTTGTTATGATTTCCATTACGTTTATTGTTTCTTCTGTTGCTCATTGAACTGGATCTATTCAATCTGGAAGTTGGCAAGCCAACTTCATCCATTAATTTCTTATAAGGTTGGAAATTGCTAATGTTGGATTCCAAAAGAATTCTCTTAATCTTGTTGATAATGAATTCATGGTATTTATTATTCATCATTGAATCGTCACTATCCAAAGTTAATAACATTGGATTGGATACGATTTTATAAATAAACAACGGACCAGCAGATGTATTGTCATTATTCTCAGCTAAAATCGATTCCAATAAACTAGGTGAATCATTAATTTCATAACTATTGAAATCAAATTTCCCAAAGATTTTATCCATGAGTATTTGTTTGGAAACTAAATCGGTTCGATTGTTTAAAATTTTCAAGATTGTTAAATTGGATAATTTATGAATACATAAACTTTCCAAGTTTGGTAAGAATTTATTGGTCAACAATTCAAATCTTCTATCGGTTACACTACTGTTGAACGTATCCAAAAACCAGGTGATCAATAACGACCCATTGGAATTGGTGACTAATTCATTTGAAAACTCAACAATTAATCCTGCCACCAACATGATTTGTTCTTGGGTAACGTATGGTGTGTTGGCACTATTATCGGCGATTTCCAAAATAGTTCTAATGCATCGAGCACCAAATCTACCAATACTAATTTCCAAGAAATTGTCCAACATGGTTTCGAAGATAAAATCATTAAATGGTGACCCGAATTTAATACACCCTTGCAATACATAATTACCAAATTGGTCGTTGAAAAGTTTTACCGAATAAGGTTTCAACGAAGCACCAATCAAGTATTTCAGTTGCGAGTCAAATTCCGATAAACTGATAATCTTTTGAATCGCCCATGTACCATTTTTGTGGATTGCTAATTGAGTGATGTAGGGAGCAATCTCTTTGATCATCATTAATTTGATTAATTTTGAATCAAGTAAACTGAAAAGTTTTTGAATTATGGTATTGCCCAAGTAATCGTAACATAATTCAGGCAATTCATCCAACATTGCCAAACACAAACTTTCAATGTCGAGTGGGGAGAGTGGAGTCAAATCTGCCGCTTCATCCAGTTCATTTTCCAAAACCTTTCTTAATTCCCTTAATTTAGGCGAATCAAATTGTCTAAGCGGAATGGGATCGGGTAAAGGCCCAAAATTATTCTTGTACAAATCGTTGGAATAATTAATCGACTTGTTAATTATGGAAATGATTTTGTTTGAATCGATTTTCGAAGACAATTTGTCGATAATTGCCAACAACTCTGGTTTGATTGTCGCCAAGTCGGTATGATCGTTTTTCACAACAACCTTTGGAGGAGTGACCACTGGGTCGTTCGAGTCGATTTTGGCGAAGGCGACATAAAGGATTTGTCCTGGAATTAACTCGTAATGATTAAAGGTATTTTTAATCATCATGGCCAAATCAATTGACGACGTTTCACAAATGGCGATCTTGGAATTGTTTAAATTATTGGATAATTTGATCAGAATGATTTGGCCTAATTTTTGGTTAATCATACTATTAAACAAGTTGAGTAATTTCATACAATCAACAAACACCGGTAAATTATCAATCAAGACTATTTTCTGGGGCGACAAGTTTGAATTTTCGAAATTGGTAGTGATTGATATTTTATTCAAGTCAAAGTTGTCTACTAGTAAAGGTAAGTTGGAGATGTTTCCAGCATTTCCCACAGGGACTAAAGTCTGTGATCTTAATCTTCCATCATGGGATTCATTTAATTCTCTTTTGCCTTCAATTTCCATTAAATTGTCTAGCAACAGATTAATATCATTTTTTTTGTACTGGTATTTATTATCAAACGTAGTGTAGGAACGATTCCTATTTTGATGATCCTTGGGTTCATCATATAAGGGTTCCTCAACCTTCAAGTCAATGTCAAGATGATTTGCCGAAAAAAACCGTTGACGGTTTTTATCCAAATCGTCGGTATTATTAGTGTATCTTCTATTTCTATCTAAATCTTCATTATTAGTATAAGATCGTTGACGTATGTTCCTATCTAATGACTCCTCATTCGAGTGCAGGGATATATCATCATTCCAAATGGAATTGGTGGAAAACAAACTACCTGATCTCATCCTAGGGATGTCAACTGGTAAGGTATCCATAGAAGGTAGTCCCAAGCTGTCTGAAGCCATAGCAGAATTACCCAATAACTCATGGTTTAAACCACCAATAGGTAATAGTGAAGGAGAGGGATTATTCAACGAAGATAAAGTGCCCAGTCTTGATCTCGCCTGGTTCAAGGAGATCAAAGGAGGTGAGGGATTGACTATACTATGGTTCATAGCAGAATGAAAGGATAATCAATCGTGTATAAAGCTGTATATGTGTTGAGTTGGAAAATAGGAGTAAAATAATTTGTGGTGCGGGTTGTCGTAAAAGTGGCGGAATTCCCCTGCGGCTCTGTGTGCTGTTAAGTCCAAGTGGCGATAGCTGTTCTCACTAGAGTGAAATTTTCCAATGGTCGTTGAGATTTCTGTTGTACCCCAGAACATTTGAAATTGTCACATTCAAATGTCGCATGTCGTATGTTCAATCAAATGTCGTCAATTCAATTTGATTTGTCACATTTGTAAAAAAATAGAATGTTACATAAGCATACCCGTGAACTCGCTTAAACTGGATTTTTATTTTTTATGTTATTGCTATATATAGACTAGTATATAAAAAGAAAACCTATGAAGGTTATAAAAGAGTAGTACTAAACATTCAGTGTAGTACCCGTGGTACATATTCTTGACAGGGAAAAGGATCCCCCTTGAAACCTGGACTGCAAGAAAACTGAAACTATCTCTATGGGATCATTATGCAACCATCAGTCACTTTTCAACGTCTGTACAGGCGTGGCTCAACAGAGCAACAGCAAACCGTGTTCTAGTACTATCAAATCAGCATGAAACAAACCATTGTACCTTTTTCGAGACTACTGGATAGCTTTTATGTAACAAACGAATTCTTTTCTTGGATTCGCTCGTAGAATCGATTGAAGAAAAGCAACGGGACTTTAACCCATAAGGGGTTTTCCGTTAAGATTCCCCTAAGAAACTTATGGGGTGGTGGATACAAAGATAGCTAGCTAAGTCCTCATTATAATTGTAGGTACAACATGGAGCTAAAGCAGACCAAATAAGAGAAGAGAATACCTTCATATATTAATATTATATATTAATATAAATTCTATTTAGATGAGTATTCATCAACCATGCCATGAGAAAGACAAATGAATATTTATAGTATTGTAGGTTGGTGTTGTCTATTGTCGATGTTTCAACACGCTACATAGCTATTTATAATTTATTCGGCATGGGGCTATCATCGCCGTTCCATGTATACTGTAGATGGATGTATCTTCAACTTTGGTTTGGATCTCCTGTAACACCAGAAGCCCCAGATGTATATTAGCGATATATTCTAGTTGCATCATAAAATTGAAAGAACATGGGTAAACTTTGTTCAAATTGATGGTATTATCGGTTCTATAATAGTTCCCTGGTAAATTTAAATTATGGGAATGGGTTTTGTTTCGATAATACCAAACAGCGGTTACCATGACTTAAATAACAGAGATTTCTTTTCCTTTTTGTAACTTGACAACCTCTAGATGTATTTTTGCAACATAAGCGAGGTATTATAGTTCTACCATAAAATTCAACATTAAAGATATTATAGCTCCGGGACATTATTGATGATTAAAATCGAATGTTGTCAATGTGGATGAACTCACTTCTTGGTACCTTAATGTTTGAGGACCTCAATCACTAGTCAAGCTTGGTTGAATGAACTTTGACTTTGGCATTTCAGACTACAAGATACCTCACTTCGTGAATACTTAGTTCGTGAGCACTTTGTAGCATTTCTCTCTTCGTCATAACTCACCTTGTGAACACTTCGTTCGATCGCGATAACTTCGTGTTCACTTACTTTGGCATTACTCACCTCGTGACATCTGACTTCGTGGCAACTCACTTCTTGATCACATATATTGTTTAGATTATGACAAATCTTCGTGATAGCTCAGCGTGATCGCTCACTTTGGAAATGGATTCTGTTTCGACAACACCAAACACCTATTCCCGTGACTCAAATACCCCTTCACCTTCCCAATACTAATCAAATTGGCAATAATACATTCAATCTCGTCCTGGCAAAAGTACGGATCGTGTGTTTCCCAGTCAATCTCATCAAAGGTGTGAAATTTGGAAATCTCGAACCCAGTTTGGCAAGAAGACAACGGAATGATATGGGTCGCTCCTTCCATTTGCACAATCTTGGTGATACTTTTAACAAGATTTGCATAGACACTTTGTTTTAGTAATTCCAAAAGTAAGAATAAATGATTTTTCAAAAATATCTTCTGGTACTTAGTTAAACACGTTTCAAAGTTGTGGATATTTCCCGTGACCACTGCATTGGTCAATTCCAAGTAGACTAGTTTAATCGACTGGTACTTCCAGATAAACGGTTTAGGGATTTTGCCAAAATATAGCTTAATCGGCAAGAGAATAAACAAGATTTTCTCATACTGTTTGGTGGATTGGTAGTTGGCCAAATTACCAACTAAATGGAGAGCCTGGTCCAATTTCGCTTCCGCTTGTTGGAAATCCCCATCGTCTAGGGCCAAAATAGCCGAATAGTAAAGGTATGCAATACCGTACTTTTTATTAGTGGTAGATTTATTAATATTGGGCAATTTAAACTTTGTTCCCTTTATAGCCTTTTCAATAGATTTGGCCAAATCGAATTTATCCATCATGTAGTAAACTTTTATAAGCTGACTGAGATAGTAGTAAATATCATTACGTTTGCTTAGGGACAAATCAACATTCTTATCGTTTAGAGAAATTTTAAACGCTTTATTAAGGGTGGTAGCCAATTTTTCAATTGAAGTTTCATGAGTGTTACCTAGGATTAAATCTTCTCCACTTAATTGTTCATACTCGGAGAGCTCTTCAGGGTAAGACTGTTGTCTTACCCTATACACAGCCAATAGTTCGGTCAAACAATCCATCAACACGACGTTAATCCAATTAGTTTCTGCTTCAGCTGCCCTAATCAAATGATTAGACATTTGATTCAATTCATCGAAAGTCAATTTAATTGACTTAGAAAGATAAATCGCCTTCATCATTTTGAAATGACTTTTTAAGACAGGTCTATATTTCTCTTGTAATTGATATAAATCAAACTCATTAGGTTCAGGGAAATTAGCTTGTATATCACCAGTAAGTACTTCATTCCTAGGATATAAAGTGAGATAAGATTTCAATCGATTACCATCTTGTAAGTTAGTAGCTTGTGCTACGTTCAGAATGAAACTGTTAAGATTCATTGTGTGTTATAGTGTATATCTGTTAGTTCTGAAAGTGATGGAATTGAAAATCGCATTTTTCCTCCACCAGTTTGTTTTGCAACCAAAAACAAAAAACAACAAAGAAGAGGAAGAAGGAAATAGGAGAGAAGTAGGTATGGCAATTGTTGCTGTTGATATTTTTAAGTGGTAGCATTATCATCTTGTGTAGATAAATCATTTATTACCCAAAAAAAAAAAAATTAAGACTAAATATTTCTATACTACTAGGGAGAGATAATGATTATACTTAGCTTAACACACGTTAATAAGTTGAATTTAATTTTATACCTTCGGAGTGTTTTCTACTATCCAAAGGTAAGATTTCTAATGGTTGGGATGTTTGTGTGAGACGATGGGAAGATTCGGAAGAAGTATTAACTTTTATATGAGCTATATAATATATCATTGTAAATTACCATAAATGCTTGATAAGAATTTCCATAACTTAATCTTGGCGCAGACTTTAATTGATAATTTATCTCTTTTTGATATTAAAGTATAAATACAGTGTTTACATTTACTTCTATTGTTCACAAGGAGAAGCATTGTATTGATCTCAACAAGATTCTCTATTGTGGGAATAGAAAATACATGGTAATTCCCAGGGGTCAGCATGCAACCGAGCTCGTTTAATTAATATACTGAAGATAGTAGAAGTAGTTTGTAAGTTGGAAACCCATCTAATATGATACTCCAGTGCTGATTAATATCACTAATTGCCATCTTAACAATTTCGCAGCTTAAGCAATTGAGATATATCAGAGCTGGTGAAAATTACCTTTTTTAATCCCAGTTTTTCACAAATTGTAGATTACTATTTCTACTATTTCTATACTTTCCTATCCTTTCTCATCAAGTTAGTTTATCCTATTTAACCTTCTTCTTCTTGTTGTTGTTTCCTGTTTAGCAATTGTGGTACTTTAGTATAATCCTGTATATAACCCAATTTCAAGCTAGAGCCAGAAATTTACAAAATGTTAACGCTGGGATTAATAATAACCACTACAACATCCATTTAATCAATACCATTAATTGGAATTTCATGATTAACACGCTCATCAAATAGTACATTACCATATTAATTCCATATAGTTAAATTTGATCTGATAGTTTGTTGTTAATAACCCGAATTATTGATTTTGTTGATTACGAAAGCGGGTAAAAATAGTATAAATATAGTATACTTCATTTGATTAGGAAATATAATCGAGGATTAAGTATATTTGGGAGGGTTCATATTATAGATTAATACTACCAAAAATTAATACCAACAAAAAAACTACAAGTTTTTGATTACTAAACTTTCCAGTTATTCATATTCATTTTAATTATGTCTCATCATAACACCCATCATCACCACCATCATCACGACTTCATCATGGACGATGAACACAATGATTACCGTGATTTGCAAGAGTCAATATCTTCCGATTTTGATTTCAAAAATAACTACATTGCATTCAAAGATAAATCGTCGCTATTGAAATTGCCGACAGAAATATTATTGCAGATATTTAATTTAATTGATAGGAAAGACCTCTTCAGTTTATTAACGGTATGCAAGATATTCGCCAACTTGATTATTGAAATCTTGTGGTTCAGACCCAACATGCAAAACGATTCCAGTTTCAAGAAAATTAAACTGATTATGGAATTGCCTCGAGATTCTACTTACTGGGATTATCGTAACTTCATCAAAAGATTAAACCTTTCCTTCATGACCAAATTGGTCGACGACAACTTGTTGAACCTTTTTTTCGGCTGTCCCAAGTTGGAAAGATTGACTTTGGTCAACTGCACCCAATTAACCCATGTCCCTATATCGAAAGTGTTGTTGAATTGTCAACGCTTACAGTCGATCGATTTGACAGGAGTGGCTAACATCCACGATGATATTATCAATGCATTGGCCAACAATTGCCAACGATTACAAGGGTTATACGCACCAGGTTGTGGCGAAGTCTCGGAAGCAGCCATTATCAATCTTTTACAATCATGTCCAATGTTGAAACGAGTCAAATTCAATAACTCGACGAAAATCACCGATACCGCAATCAAAACTTTATATGAGAATTGTAAGTCATTAGTCGAAATCGATTTACACAATTGTCCCAATGTCACCGACCAATATTTGAAGAAAATCTTTTTGGAATTGAGTCAGTTGAGAGAGTTCAGGATTAGTAATGCTGCCGGGATTACCGATAAATTATTTGAATTATTACCCCCAGACTTTTTCTTGGAAAAGTTACGAATTATTGACATTACCGGTTGTAATGCAATTACCGACAAATTGGTGGAGAAATTGGTTCTTTGTGCTCCAAGGTTGAGAAACGTCGTGTTATCAAAATGTATGCAAATATCCGACGTGTCATTGCGTGCCCTAAGCCAATTGGGAAGGAGTTTACATTATATTCACCTAGGCCATTGCAGTTATATCACCGATTTTGGAGTTGCCTCCTTGGTGAGATCATGTCATCGAATCCAATATATTGATTTAGCATGTTGTTCCCAATTAACCGATGGTACCCTAGTCGAATTGGCCAATTTACCCAAACTAAGACGAATTGGTTTGGTCAAATGTAACCAAATCACCGATACCGGAATCTTGGAATTGGTTTCACGAAGAGGGGAACACGATTGCTTGGAACGAGTCCATTTATCTTATTGCACTAATTTAACCATCGTCCCCATATTTTATCTATTGAAAAGCTGTCCCAAATTAACACATCTTTCATTGACAGGTATTTCGGCATTCTTGAGGAGCGAAATCACCCAATACTGTCGTGAACCGCCAGCTGATTTCACTGAACAGCAGAAATCGTCATTCTGTGTATTTAGTGGCCATGGTGTGAGTCAATTACGAAACTACCTTATCCGAACGATGGAAGATCGTACGTATTCGGTTGATACCAATCTTTTGCCTAACATGCAAGAATTGTTCCAAGAGAGAAGACGATTGTTTTTAAATCAAGGTCGAGATTTGGACGACGATGAATTGAATATTTGGGCTAATCGAGGTTTAGGATTGTTAGGCAATAACCCAAATAATGCAAATGCAAATGTCAATAACAATAACAATGCAAATGGAAATGGGAATAATAGGAATAACGACATGAATGGTCAAAATATTAATAATATCAATATCGAAATGCATCGAGCATTGTTTCGTGATAACATCAGACCAGAAGATATGCGAGATCATTATCAAAGATTAGTTAGGCAGCATCATCAGAATAGACTTCAAGAACGGAATAATAATATGAATAATAATATTAACGGGAACCCACTCGATAATCCCAATGCCATTGGCAATCCACCTCCTGGAATTTTCAATTTAGATGACAACAATCGAGACGTGAATCAGCAAATCCGCGTAGAGTTTTTGCGTGACGATGAGCCAAGACTACCAAATCAACTTCCGGGTTTCCACTATGCGCCGCAAATTGCACAGCCAGCTGTATTCCCCAATGTCGAAGATGCTATACCGATAATGAATGACGACGAAGATGTTGACATGGAAGGTTTATTCCCCAGGAGGTGAAACAGAAGAAGAAAACTGGTTTTATGTGGAATGAATATCGTACTTGATGTATTTGTTTCGGCAATGGCATAATATTATTTTAGATAAATAGTTTATACAACATAATATAAACAGAATTGTTCGAAAAATAATCAACTATATCTAGGACATATATTATATGCGTCTATAAAAACATTCCAACTTGGTGAAATTATCCAACTATCCTTCACACCATTGGAGACTTGTTCTCCACTCTCTGTAGCTTTCAAGAACACCATACAATGTTTCAAGCAGTATTTCCCCTACCTTGTATATTTCGTCAATTTGCAATCTGACTCCGCATCAAATGTATTTTTTGTCAAAAAATTACCAGAATATCCCATTTTAGCCATCATGAATGAATTAATATGAATCTATAACCTCTTTGTGTAATGGGTATCAAACAATAGCTAGAAATATGCCGAACAACTTTCGTATGAGCATATGAACTCGTAATCTAATGGTTTGGGTGATAAATGAGGTTTAAGCGTACCTGATCCTCCAACCTGAGGTACCATGATGTAATTTCTAGGATTGGAGAGTAATATTATTTAAAAAGAGAGATTGGAACAATCATATTTAAAGAACTACTGCATATCGACATAAAATAAACAATATGTCTTGATGAGTTTTCTTCACTTGCATATCATTTGTCAGACCCTAGATTCTATATTGTTGAAATGCAATTTCGAGCTTCTAATAAATGTAGTAAAGTGAGCAACATCTTGGAGAATACACACATATATCTATTGTTGTCTTATCAGCTGTGTATATTGTATTAATTTAATGCTTATTGAATCAGCAATATAAGAAACTGTAACCATCTTACCCCATACATAGAAATTTGAAATCGATTCCAGTGTCGTGTAGACGATATTGGCAAGAAATCCGACCAAATCATGAACTGGTGCCAACTAAATCGCGCTTCAAAATTTACAAGAGTGAAACTGTTAGATCAATACACATTACTTGAACGAGGTAGTATTAACCACCAATTGTGATACTTATCAGCGTATGAGTTATTAAATCACTGAGAAAGATCGATGGAAATTCATCAACTGAATATAAAAATACTACGATATGATCTATTATAAGACTCATTAGAAAACGATCCTTCTAGGGCACCATTGGTTACTACTGGAGTTACTATTTCCCATGTCGTAATGTCGCAGTGCATTAATGTCGTAATAGCAATTTTTCTCATCCTGTATATCCCAATCACACATCACGTGCTTTTATGAATTTTTGAGTTTCCAACCCTCGCGCTACTAATGATTTTTCATCTAACTGAAAAAATTTACTATTAGAATTATTCTTTAATTAATTACAATGTATGTGTTAAACAGGGATGGATAGATAGAAACAGACTTAATCAGAAACAAGTGGTAGACTCAACAACCGAATACCTTGAAATTTACACTTTGAATACTATGAAATTGGATTATTATTGAAGTCTTAAATGGATTAAATTAAGATTAATGGACTTAACATTATATTGAATTTATTGTTAATCGTGGTTACTGTTTCATATCATCCTTTAACTATTGACTAAATCTTTACTAACAATTTACAGGACTAAAAGAACTAAGAAGGTTGGTATTACCGGTAAATTCGGGGTCAGATATGGTGCTTCATTAAGAAAACAAACCAAGAAATTGGAAATCCAACAACATGCCAAATACGATTGCTCATTCTGTGGTAAAAGAACCGTCTCAAGATGTTCTACTGGTATCTGGAACTGTAAAAGTTGTAGAAAAACCGTCGCTGGTGGTGCTTACACTGTTTCTACCGCCGCTGCTGCCACTGTTAGATCCACTATTAGAAGATTAAGAGATATGGCTGAAGCTTAAGTTTGGTTTGTATAGTTAATAAATAATAGAAATGAGAAAAATTATTGCAGATGTTCTATGTATCTGTTGATTATTGTAGAATGATTAGGATCTGAAAGAAGTTGCATTGCATTAATGAACTTTTCATGAAAAGAAATCTGGATATGACTACTGACAGTTTGATTCATAAATGAATAAATGTATTGGCTTACAGGCATTTTCTGAATGACTAAACCGTCACATAATAAGATATGATGTGTAGACCTACTAGTAGAATTGACCATTTCGATGATATACATTTTCAGCTTCACATGATGAAATTCTTAACTGGAAGTGGATGGATTGAATTTTTGGAATCCCTTTTCGTAATAGTATTAACATCACCATCATTTAACAATAAATGTAATGGTCTTCGAAGATATTAATCATTGCCCCAATGCTCTAACCTCGAATACTACATGGAATGTCATCAATTTATGGGTGTCTTTCAAGTTGTCGTATTAAAGTTGCCAGATCCAGATTTATCGTATATAGGTAATATTCTATTTTCAATCATACCAATTGCAAATTTGACTGATAATCTCAGTTGAAGTAAAAGTAAAATATACCCTACAAAGCATCTAAAGCTAAAATTGATTTATGAGTTGTCTTTCTGGATAACTTGGTGCTTATCTGGGGTTTATTGCGTCAAATGTGGCAATTTTTCTCATCATTAAAACATTACTTATTATATAATTAAGTATTAAGCTCTAGCTAAAGACCAAGCTTTCTGTTTCCAATGATTGATTACAGTTCCTTTCAATGGTGTTGATTCAAGTATACCTTCCAACTAGGAACGTAAGTTAAGATGGATGGTGTTTTGTAGGTGTATAGTAGTTTTAATTTTTACATATAATACAAATAATTGAATTTATACCATCTAACACCATTTTTATAGCATTAAGAAACTATAGAGCTATTAACATCTCTTCTAATGTTTTGGTATATTCTAGGTTCTCTGAATACTGACAATGTGTAATTTGGTGATTGCTGCAAAATTCTTCCGATTATTCAAAAAACAATTTTAAAAAACCAAAAAAACTGTCAATCTGGATTAATGATAGAGAGCAAAAGCAGCTTTGTTCAACAACTCTCATCTTGTTATCTACACTTGCAATTGTTGCAATTTAATAAGTAATTTCAATTTAATGGTAGCGCACACGATAAATCGCAATATGCACCCACATTATAATCAAGCAACAGACCACACTCTACATCAACATTTTCCTATCCTTCATTGCTAACTATAATTCTACCAATATCTTCTTAATACACATATGACCACAGAGACTGATGCATTAATTCAATTTGAATTCCCCAAAATCCATTCATTCCCACCATTATACACCAAACAACCAAATCTAACGGTATTGAACAACCAATTGGAATCATGGATGAATATAATACTAGACTATTGTGAATATTATCAAATCACCAGTTTGTTGCTCAATGGACAAATCAAATATTGTCAGAATGATTCGCTAAACTTATCGGAAATTCCAGATATCTTTACCAATAAATCAATTAATCGGTCTATAAATGATGATTTCAAATCGGACATTTTCCAGTATATGATAACCAAGAACAAAGCCGGTTATATTGACCCTAAACAGAAAAATATTGGAATATTCATTTACTACAAATCGTTGAATGAATGGTCGGATTTATTGTATTCATACATAGACTCTTCGGGTCAATTGAATAGTATACTTACCATATACGAACTAACTAAATCTGAAGTGAGTTTACCGAAAGAACTATACAATATAGATGAACTACTATTAATCAAAGTCATAAAAGATGTCCTAATCAAATCGGGCAAAGCACAAATATTAATGGAAAATGGAAAGATTGGGGGAGTTAAAATTGTATAATGACAATAAAACAAATACTAGTAAAGCTGTAAATCATTTAAAGATCATTAGAATTAAAATCTTTATCACTTATCTTGCCAGATTGGTTCTTGTTAATCGATGATTGATACGTCCCAACGGGATACAACAGTATACCTAGGCAAACAACAACATGCTAATCAGGAACCTCGATAGTTTTAGTATTATCCTGGGTGTATAATTTAGCATACACACGTGAACGCCCATGCGTTCAATATACTTCCTTTTTAGGAAGTCAACAATCTTTGATTATTTTTTGACCTCATCGCCAGATTTTATTTAAAAACCATCAAATCCTGCGCTGCTAATTTGTTTCTTCCCGCTTAAACCAAACATTTAAGGGGCAAGTCTATAGAAAGTATTAGACGTAGATTGCCAGAGCTAATTGTATTGTGATTTTTAACTTTGTTGTGTAACTTATATTAATTTAATTTTGAAAAATGAAATACGTTGTTGTGTCTGGTGGTGTTATCTCAGGTATTGGTAAGGGTGTGTTAGCCTCTTCCACCGGTTTGTTATTCAAAACCTTGGGTTTGAGCGTGACTTCCATCAAAATCGATCCTTATATGAACATTGACGCGGGTACCATGTCACCTTTGGAACATGGTGAATGTTTCGTTTTGAATGATGGTGGTGAAGTTGATTTGGATTTAGGTAATTATGAAAGATACTTGAACATCACTTTATCTAAAGACCATAATATCACTACAGGTAAAATTTACTCCCATGTCATTCAAAAAGAAAGAAATGGTGATTATTTAGGTAAAACCGTTCAAGTCGTCCCCCATATTACTAACGCCATCCAAGAATGGATTGAACGTGTTTCCAGAATCCCAGTCGATGAAACTGGCGAAGAACCAGACGTGTGTATCATTGAATTAGGTGGTACTGTCGGTGATATCGAATCGGCTCCATTTGTCGAAGCGTTAAGACAATTTCAATTCAGAGTTGGTTCTGACAATTTCGCGTTAATCCACGTCTCTTTGGTTCCAGTGATTCATGGTGAACAGAAAACTAAACCTACTCAAGCCGCTATCAAAGATTTAAGATCTTTGGGTTTAACCCCCGATATGATTGCTTGTAGATGTGCTGAACAATTAGAGGTTGCAACTATTGAAAAAATCGGTATGTTCTGTCATGTTGGCGCTGATCAAGTTATTGCAGTTAGAGATGTTCCCTCGACTTACCATGTTCCATTATTATTACAAGAACAAAGAATCATGAAATTCTTGACCAAAAAATTAACCATTGACCAATTAAGTTTGAAGCAATCGAAGATTGAAAATGGGGAAAAATTAATGTCAAGATGGAAAAAATTAACCTCCAGTCACGATAAATCGTTTGAAACCGTGACCATTGCATTAGTCGGTAAATATACCCATTTGAAAGATTCGTATCTTTCCGTCATCAAATCGTTGGAACATTCTTCAATGAGATGTAATAGAAAATTGAAAATCGAATGGGTTGAATCATCTGATTTGGAAGAATCTGCCAAGATTAATAACTTGAGTGAATACCACAAAGCATGGCATTATGTTTGCCAAGCGGATGGTATTTTAGTACCAGGTGGGTTCGGTAGTCGTGGTATTGAAGGTATGGTTGCTGCTGCTAAATATGCTCGTGAAAACAATGTTCCATACTTGGGTGTTTGTTTAGGGTTACAAATTGCCGTAATTGAATTCGTGAGAAATGTCTTGGGTCATAAAGAATCCAATTCCATGGAATTCGATCCAAACACTCCTGAAGATATCGCTTCAGTTGTCTACATGCCTGATGTCGATCAAGTTAAATTAGGAGGAACTATGAGATTGGGTATTCATTCTACAAAATTTGTTGCCAATTCAGAGTGGTCTAAATTGAGACAAGTTTACGGTGGAGTAGATGAAGTATTGGAAAGACATAGACATAGATACGAAGTCAACCCCAAATTAACCGATGACATCGAAGCTAAGGGGTTGAAGTTTATTGGTAAAGATGAAACTGAATCAAGAATGGAAATTTTGGAATTGAAAGATCATAAATTCTTTGTTGGTACCCAATACCACCCTGAATATATATCTAAAGTATTAGATCCTTCGAGACCTTTCTTAGGTTTAGTCGCTGCTTCAGCTGGTATTTTAGATGAAGTTTTATCAAGTGAAGATTTACGTTTTGGTGGTGAATTTTAATCAATTATTTATATTATATTTAATCATTTTTGTTTGTTTTTATAATAACATTTACTAAAGCTTAATAAGCAATTTGCATCACAATCCTCTGCATTCTCATATAGATTATAATAGACATTTTAATTTAGAAATCTAGCAATTCCGACCCACGCTCTCACTTTTCTTGCACCATACTACAAATCAATTATGGTTTATTATTAGATTCGTTATCAGATCGGTCTATTCTAACCATGACATAATTGAACCTAATTGAACCTAAATCTAGAAATTGCTGATGCTAAATTGTCATGACGCCAGAAAATAAATTTCTCCAGCGCAAATCGCGCAACAGTATAAATTGGCCGGAGATTAACTGATCCCTTAATATCTTTCTTTATTGAATTGAATTTGATAATGTTGTCTGAATTAGTTAACTATAGTGGTGAATGTGCCTGTACCAAAGACGGTAAAGGATGTACCTGTGCTTCAGGAACTTGTGAATGTTCTGGATGTAAAAAATAAATAAACAAAAAAAAATGATGTGATATTGTGATGTGATTTTGTGTGACGTGCTATGTTTTATGGTACCATGTACCAATATTCAACTGAGTATCTGTGATGTTTATGTTTGTATTTTGAATATATGATGAATTTTATTTTTATTTTTATTTTCCTGTAATTGTAATTGTGATGAGCTGATGTGACGTTGTGCTATGTTTGATTTGAAATTAAGTACTATGAACCAATTCTTGTTATTGTTTATATTTTGAATATATGATGACTATAATTATCTTATTTCTTTAATTGTGATTTCAAATCATCATCGGCCAATTGTTGTAATTTCCGTTGACTTAACTCTAATAATTGATCGTTTTGTTTTATATAATCGTTATCAAAGTTGATACGATTGAATTTAGGATATTTGGCGATATTACCAATGATGTATAAGCCCAACCAACTTTTGACATAGACATCGCAAATTTCAATAGATCTAAGGTAATTATCTCTGCAATTGATGAGAATATCTTGTAACTCTTGCATTTTCACCTTGCTGCCCCCTTTCAACAATTCATACTGTTGTAAGAACAAATAATAATTGTTAAGACCAATTTTATAAAATATAGGATACGCAAAAGGTTCCTGTAATAGAATCTCCTGGTATGCAAATACCGCTTTATCGTATGCTCCTAATCTATGGTATTCCTCCGCCAACTCACTCCAGCCCAACATATCACTCGGTTGTAAATTCAAATAGAAATTCAAATTCGACGGATAATCTTTACTACGACTAAACGAACACAATCGTCTAGATAATCTCATTTCATTTGGATTGGCACCCAAACTGGCTTCCGCTTGGCCCTGATCCCCTATAGCTTCATAATATATAGATTTCAACAACCGAACTCTCTGTGACTGTTTAATGTCCAGTTCAAACTGATTGATAATTATATCCAACACAACTTTAGCCTCTGTATCATTTTTAGTCAACAAATTCAAAAAGAATTGCAACTGATATAACTCAAACAACTCCAACACGTCCAAAGAGTCCAGGAACTCTACCATGAACTTATCTGTTTCTCTCTGATACTCCACCAATTTCAGTGGTGGAAATTGGACAAAAGACTCATGCTTAGCAACCAACAATAGTTTGTTCTTTGTTAATTCAAAACTACTCATCTTTAACTCTAATAATGGGAATTCTCTTATTTATATGTTTCTCCCAATAACTACAACGGTGGTTGATTTTCCTCACTAACAAAAAATGTGGATTTAGCCACAGGTTGCAAAAGGTAAACAAAGAGATGTCACAGCTGTTGGGAGAGGCTTGCGATAGTGTGCTACAGAGTACTGGTTTGTTGAACCATACATACGGTGTACCCAAAATTCAGGGCAATTTTGCTAATCAGCTGAAGGAAATATTAAGGTTGGAAGGGGAATATGCTAAGTTGTATAAAGAGTTGACAGGAAAGGTTGATAGGTTGCTATATGTGAATAAACTAAAGGAGATCGAAAAGAATAGTGAAGGGGAAGTAGATGTGATGTATAAGGAAATTTTGGACGAATTTCCGTTGGTAAAGGAAGATGAACTAGAACAGTTTTTAATTGATCAGAATAGGTTGGTTAAATCTGAAACGTTGGGGAATTACTTGCAGGTAATCTTACCTATACTCAGAAGTATCCATTCCTCTGATTTGTCTTCGACTGAAGCGAATATTCTCAAGAATTTACAGTTGAATTTTGATTTAGATAAAGGTTTGAATTTTCAAGTTATGAAGGGTTATCGTAAACGATCGCAGCAAGATGTGAAACTACAGGACTTGTTGCTGGAATTTTCGAGCTGTTTGCAAGCAATTAAACCGAAATTGTTAGAGTTCACACAATTGAATGAAAGTTTAGAATCGGAAAATTCGAAATATGTTGATCAAAAATCAGGAAAATTGGATGATGTTGATACCAATGATAAAGTGACTAGAAAAAAGTATCGTGATTTGCTAAATCAATGGAATTATCTCGCAAAAATATGTCAATTCCTTCCCATTCTCATCACAACATTAACCATAAATTGGTTTGAAGATGAATTGTTATACAATATCATCCAACAATGCCAAAAATACTTGCAACAGCTTGATAAATACCAAGCAATTGTTAATATCAACGATTTGGAAGAATACACCGCCAAAGATTTATTAATGTTGGATTTCACTGAAGTGCAAAATAAAGAAGAGGAAAAATCAGATGAGGAATAGGTAACTATTGATAGATTTTCAGGAAATATTAATTTGTATAGCACTCAAGTAAGCTTTCACGAAGTGAAAGTGAACGAAGTGAGTTATCGCTATTTGCCGGGTTATCACAAAATGTGCTCACGAAGTGAGAAATGTCAAACTTCAGCTGGCATTACTTCAAGAATAGCCACCCTAGAAGAAAATGAAATTTCAAACTCTTCGATTCAAGCCTAGCAGTGCTTGCATATTCTATAGAAGATTGGATATATAATCCACACCAAGCATTACAGCAAAAGAGCCAATACCAACTACTCGTCTACAAGGGAGAGGCACGAGTTCTACATATGAACCTGGAGGTTCTCTGCGCCAATACCAGCTACATTACGTTCAATTCATACAATTACAATCGCTATAAGGTGAATTAAGTTAAAATATATACAAGTCTCTAAATCAAATTAACCTTAGGT
>JAXQKE010000046.1:93061-111518 GCA_037042355.1 Candida sp. Y128-05E | reverse complement strand
TGACCCAAAACTTGGTGACCACCTCTAACTAAGGCATCGGCTACACCTCGTCCAATAAATCCGCTGGCTCCAAGAACTAAGACTTTCATATTTGTTGTAATTTCAAGCAAATTAATGGGGAAAAGGAAACTAGTATATAACCATTCTATCATTACTGGTGATACGTCAGCACGGAAATTTTCCGATTATGGCGGGAAATATCCGAACTTTTATTTTTGCCTGATTAATATTTTTTCTAGCATACACATCTCTAGTCCGATAGGATATTATTTCCTTATTCACTTATTGTGACATCTGAATCCCCACTTTTGAGATCCTGGAGACCTGAAAATATTGGATGTTGTCTTAACCTAGTGTGAGTACCTAGGGTTTTCACTTGACGCCAAAATTCTTGATACATAGTTAATGGTACAGGCTTTTGTAATGCGTTTATAGATGTATATACAACTTGATGAAATTATCGTACATGAAAGATCAAGATTATCTGCGCTAAGATTTATGAGTAATACAGATATCTTATAAGGTAAACTGTTCACTGGTTTCCGGGAAAGGGTAGAGAAACCAACGGTCTAATTCAGCACCTAAATCTCCTGGCCATCCACCAATATCAGTAATTGGTTCGGCGGACGCTGCAGCATTAGTAATAGCTGTCATTCTGTCCATGGGATCTTCAAAGGTATTGAAAGACTCTGTATTTATAATATTTTGATTTAATTGATCTACAGAACCGGAATTCCTTTTGGTTGACATCCCATCAATGTTTGCAGAGATTAAATTGCTTCGTGATCCGCGTCGCTTTGAAATTGTATAAGCGTTGGTGTCTAGTGACAACTCCAACATGCCGAGCTTGGTGGAAGCATCCATGTCATGCTCGGCAAAATGCTCATCTACATGGCCAGTTGAAAAGTTTTCCCAGTTTTGCATTTCTGTTCTATGAAACGATGAATTTCCTTGAATTGGAATGGATATTCCTTCAATTTGGGTTGGCCTGGCTATTGTTATATTATCAGATGTTGCAATATGCAACCAGACACAACTCATTGGACCCAGTTGTTGAGCTAAAGATGGTGCAATATTAGTAATACTTCGTAAAACGTTGGAAGAAATCATTTCAAACGAATTCCTTATCTTTTCATTGGCGCCTGCTTCTAAAGCTGATAGCGTCTCAAGCATGGCTGTACAAGATTGAATCTTCAAGAATATTTCCACGAATGAGATACATAAGTGATTGGGTGTACGTTCAGCTAGTTCTTTCAATGAATTAACGAAGGTTAATCCACACATGAATAGGTTTTGGATTGTAAGCCAGGAAAAAACAGCAGAACATTCTCGATGCATCATTTTAACGAGTCTCATTACTTCACCAGCAGAATGAAAAGCAACATGCAAAGCTTCGTTAGAAACTTTTGGACGATTGGGCGATGGACGAAAAAGTAGAACAATCGCTATATGGAATTGTAATTCTGTCCATTCTCTGGTAATTAATGGCGTTGGATGGGTTAAACTCCCACGCCAAACCCGAAGTTGGTCATACATCTGCCAACTCCAGATACATAAATCTGTGTCAGGTAATTTGTAATTATGTACTGGGGCGTACAAATGTTTATGGATATCTGATTGTAATCGATAAATTCGAATTTGTTGAATTTGGGCAACTTTCAAATGACAAATAGGACCTTGTTCAATTCCATGTACAGTGATTAATTTATCTTCCACTGATGCTGGATATTTTGCCGAGATCCAACTATCTGGGAGTCCCACTGGTCTCCCCATAACCGTAGCGAGAATTCGGTCGATACAATAACAAGTCCAGAAAATTCGTCGTCTAAGATCCAAACTCAAGGGATCAAAGTTTTGTGATGGGTTTGGTTCAGCATAGAGGCCCATTTCCGTAGCAAATCTCATTGCTGACCCTGATAATTGCCATAAATTTCCTGCTTTGGGGACTAGGAGAGTATATTGTAGCAACAATAAGATATTCTGTAACTTTGTAATACCACTCCCGAACAATACTTTGCCACGAAGTTTAGTCGCCGATTTCCAAAAATCATGAGCGATTCTTCCAATTTCTGAAGTTGACAGATGAGACCTACCAATGGAAGCTAGGGAAATAGCAATAACCATAGTGACTTGAAACTGGTCATTTAGCTTAACCAGTTTAGCTTTCCGGCAACATTTATCGAGTTGGATTTGTAAAATGCATTCGTGTAATACTGGATGGGCACTATTCATCCAGGTAAAATATCGTTTAGCCAATCTTGTTAAAATATTATAATCATAAGCCGATATATCAGTTATTCGATTCAATGTATAATTTTTCCGTGCTTGTTTTATAAAATCTTTGCCTAGTTTAGCAATCGTGATGTTTTCATTGTCAATAAAGATTTCTCTTGCACTTCGATGAGAATTTGGACTTCCGTATTGTCTTATTTGACTGTCTAGATCATCACTTACATGTGTAGCTGGACCTTCAAAGGGTGTTACTAACAATGTATTCATGGTATTTCTCACTGTATCTTCATTCTCAGTATCATCATCATTGTCATCCACGTTATCATTACTGTTATCATTACTGTCTCCACTTCCATTATCATTATCGTTAGCATTATCTGTCACCACTCCGTTGTCATTATCCATCGGACGATTCCCGTTATCTTTCGAAATCAAGTATGGTATACTGTTTGGTTGTAACCCATCTTTTCCGCCATCCAATCTAATTCTTTTATTCGGAGTCGATACCTGCTCGTTATCCGGTCCTTCCCCATCCGATGGTCTACCATTCTGTAAATTGGAAACATATTGTCGAGTCACCACCTTTCCAAATATCGGATCATTATTCATACATTCTACTCCAGCTTTCAAGCAATTGGAGCATGATGGTACTTGTGAATCACATTTAACCTTCCTGATCCGACACCTCTCACAAGCAGGTAGCCGTCGTGGTGTATTCTGGCCATTCACCACCATTATCAGAGAGTGTTAAATTTATGTACAAACAATTTGCGAATTCAGCTTGCAACCGCCAAACACCAAAATGACAAAATTACAGCAGGAAACAATCAATAAGAAGGGATGTAAGGTCACAAGACAGGAGATGAGATATTCAAGAAGTATTTTCCAGTTTTCAGTTTTTTTAGATCTTAATTATGAGTTTTTGTCAAATTGCATAATTGTCGGGACTGGGATCCCTTGTAGATAAGATGATTACAAAGTTTTGCAGAAAAAGGGGATAAGGTGACTCTGACAAAATTTAAGTAGAATTTGTATAGATATACAATTATCATGGCATGAAAACAGCTGAATATTGATGGATTTTGCAACTAATCAGTTAAATGTGGTCAATAATAAGAAGAAAAACCACTATAACTATTAGAAGAACAATAAATTCTTACAAATTAATATTAAAATAGCATAATCGTAGATAAGAGACAAATCATAATGACTTTCCGAATACTTGGAAACTTCTTTTAGGGGAAATCTATATACGCCTAATTTACTAGTAAATGATACTGTATTTGACATCAGAGATAACGATGTAAGATTTTGACGATTGAAAAATGTAAATAAATATACCATTTAGTAATGAAGTCAAGTATGGAAGTTAAATCCTTTTCACATTGTATTAAACCACAATTGATATTATAAAGCATTATAGGATAAAATACGACATTTGAGACTGCTAACTATACTACACTGGAATCAAACTTCATCGCCATTATTCACAAATAACCTAAATACAATCGTCTTACGTACTTCTCCCAATACTATTTATAATACGATTTGACAATCATATAACCTATTGCCCTTCTTATCCCCCATCCTATCCACTATGTTGTCTTCCACTCTCCCTGCATATACTGTAACATAAAATGTTTCTAGCCCTAAGTCACGTTACTTTTCATAAAAACCCCAACCGCAATACTAGCAGCCAATCTCAAAATCTCACCCAAGTAAAATGAAAAATTTTAATTTTATAATACTTATACAACTAATCAACAATGGCCGTACAAGAAGTTGTCACTCGTGAATACACGATTAACATGCACAAAAGAGTATGTGAACTATAACTCACACGAAAGTGTGAATTAAAACTAGCACTAAGTGCTAGATTTTGGATATTTTCAAAGAATTGTGATGATATTAGATGAGATGGATTTATGAAAAGGGGACCTTAGCAAGTTAGTGGACAGTAATCTATTATCGTGACTGATATAGTTGATATTTCAGTATATATCTAGTGGAAGATGTGATTGTGATTTGTGAATAATTAAGATAAATTCAATGTAACATGAAACATGTTAGAGTCCTGTCATTATAATGTTATTTACTAGTGGATTATAGTAATGTTATTTTAAATGGAATTTTATTGTGTATTTCATTCATTGCAATATCCAGACTAAAGGTTTATAAATAAATCTCATCTAATATCATTCCATCATATCCTTTTCTTTTTCTTTTTTCTTCTTACTAACATTCTAGTTACATGGTGTTCATTTCAAAAAGAGAGCTCCAAAAGCTGTCAAGGAAATTAAAAAATTCGCTACTTTACACATGGGTACCACCGATGTTAGATTAGACCCTAAATTAAACGTTCACATCTGGTCCAGAGGGGTACAAGGTGTTTCTACCAGATTAAGATTAAGAATCTCTAGAAAGAGAAATGATGAAGAAAACGCTAAGGAAGCTTTATTCGCTTACGTCGAACCAGTTATCGTTCCAACTACTAAAGGTTTACACACCGTTGTCGTCGAAGATGACGAATAAGTTAGTTAGATATGTAACAATAAATTTAATCGAAACAAAAATTGTAGAATGAGGCTGTACAGAAAGTGATGGATTGGCTAACCACCAGTGATTGATTTTGTAGCCAATAAATGAAACGATGAATAGTACTGATTAATAACAGTGAATATGCGTTCAATGTATTTGATATTGTAGGGAGAATAAGTACGATTATCAAATCATTCATCATAATGTTCTAACTTTCAGCCTGTCTATGAAGAAAAATGGCATCGAATGGCAATTCAATGTACCAGTTCATATTAACCTTTGCCTAGTAGTTTAGAAATTAGTAAATTGGATTTATACAAACAACAAGGTGTTTAAGTCTAACCTTTATGTCGAAACTCACTCTAATAATTTATAGTATGAAGTTTTATTTGAATTGCTTTTGATGGCCTTTAATCCACTACCTAAACGATCTTCGACTTGTATTCACTTACAAACTTTTCAAATTGGCTGCAAAATGTGGGAAAATTGAAAGAATCTAAAAATAAAATAACCTCCGGTTCGAGGCCTAGAATAAAACAAATAACACACATTACCCAAAGTAATAATTGGCTACACCTATAGGGGGTTTTACACCAAGGTTCCCCTAAAAGCATAGTGTGGGATCATGGATACAAGATTAGTTAGTTAAATACTGATTATAATTGTATATACAACATAGACTATATACACCTGAGAGAAAACATAAAATTTACAAAAATGATAAAGACTAAGTGAGTATAACGGTTACAAATGAACAGATATATCCTAGACATTATAATGATCGATCAGTGATGACAGTTTCTGGATTCTTGTCTACTAAATTATAGGCGAATTTACGCGTTTAAGTCCGGATGTATGCCCGGTTCGTGCGTCAAGAAATACTAGAACTAAATCTGTTTACACTGTAATCATTACATTAATATTGTTTCACATTACTTTAAACACTCTAATATAAAGCGATACTACACCCATCAAATAAGGATAATGTCAAATGAGCGTTTTTCTTTGGAGGATATACTTCATCAAACGATTCAAGATGGGGAAAGATTTGTAATAATCTCGAAATGACATATGAAGCTTCGGTCAAAGCAAATTGTTGACCTAGACAGATTCTTGGTCCCCCGTTAAAAGGTAAGAATGCCCAACCCAACTTTCTAGTTTCAGGTTCAAACCATCTTTCTGGTCTAAAGTCCTCGAAATCTTTACCATAGAATTGGGGATCTCTATGGGTACCTGTGATCGAATACATAATAGTTGTTCCATTTGGAATAAAGACTGGATCTTGTCCTTCCTTACCACCACCTCTTGGTAAGGTAGTATCTTTCTGTGATACTCTGAAATTTTGGGGTACGGCTGGGTATAATCGTAAAATTTCATTTATAACCGCCTTCAAGTATTCGCACTTCTTTAATGATTCAAAAGTAATATCTTCGATTCTGGTCTCATCACCCTTGCCGAAATTTGTCCAAACTTCCTGTTGTAATTTTTGTAAAATGACGGGATTTCTCGCCAATTCAAAGAATGTGAATGAAAGTAAACTGGCAGTGGTATCTCTAGCAGCCACCAATATATTCAACAACTGGTCTCTTAAAACCACGGGATTTCTAGTTTGTTTGACCAATTCATACAAAAAGATATATCCATTTTGCGACTTCTTTTCCAATTCATCTGGGGTTAATTTCAAGGCATTATTAACATAAAAGTCAGCAAATTTGTGAACTTGAACAATGGTATCTTGGAAATCTTTAGGGTTATACAAGAAATATAAGTTTTGAAACACAGCACGATTAGAAATATGCAATTGAGAACGATTGAAAGCATCGGAAAAGTGTTCTCTACCATCTTCATCGTTATATTTAACGTCATACCCAATAGATGCATCTTGCAAACCATTTACTGATTCTCCAAATAAAAATTCGGTAGCGGCATCAACAGTGTATCTATAGAAATAATCTTGAATATCAAATTTTTGACCTTTATGTTTTGCAATTTGTAGTTTCAAGTTTTGGATATGTGATTCCAATTGTTTAACATGACTGACTTGTTCACGAGCAAATTGCGGCCTCAACATTGTTCTTGAATGTTTCCATCCTGCACCATCCAAGGTGAAAATACCATCTCCCAACAATGGAGCAAATTGGGCATGTCTAGTACCTAAACAAAAGTCATTGAATTGGGTAGCCAATATAGCTTTGATATTTTCCGGGTCTCTAGTAGCAAAAGTAGTCCGACCAAATGCTTTCGATTCAATAGTCTGCACCATGGGATTTTTGGTCATTGTAAATCTCTCCACAAGGTAATCAACTAACGTCCCATTTTTCTTATGTCTTAACAAGGTATACCATACTGTGAACCCCATGTATCCATCTGTTAGGTAGTTGGTGGCTGGTTGGGCACCAAACTTCTTCATCTTTCTTTGGACATTCAATTTAGAAAGCAAGATAAACACCACAAGGGCCCCTAATAAGATTGGGCCCCATTTGCTTAACGTATCAATAATGTGAATACCCATAATACTGCAAACCTTTCATTATCAGTCATTTTGTCTACTATATATATATGAAATCTACTGAAACCAGTTAAACCCGTATTGTACATATTCTATATGCGGGTAATGTCAGTTACGGGGAAGAACAATGTCGGAGTTTGTTTAGACGGAGGGTCTTGCTCTCACAACAATGGCAACTAGTATTCACATGACCAAGTACCAACCACCGATACCAACCGACGTGGAGATTACCACTGACATTGTATTGGTAAACCTACACCCGCCAGAATAATGTAGTAAGGCCGCTATTCGAATGATTAATCACACGGACTTAAACAATACCATGTGAATAGTCTTCTCAATCAGATCAGATTCATTGACAGGTACCAAATTGAATCAGACTAGGTCTATTATTCAGGTGATGTTTATAAGAGAAAGTGTAAGCCCTCTCATTCATGTAAATGATCATTAATATGAATCATTGTACTGCGACTAACTGCCTACAACTACTTAGAGTGTTTAAGTTGATTATCACAAGAATTATGTTTGATGTCATCGATTGTCATCAAGGATGGTTCGTAGTTATACTGTTCGTATCATAACCTAAATGTTAGACCCGTAGGTGGCAGATAAACTATAAATTGATTTTGCTTGTGTCATACATCTGCGGCTTATCTCAGGATCCGCCACCCCATGGTTCCATTAGGACAACAACTCCCCTCCGTAATTGCATTTTGCAACATAAATCAAGGCTTATTTTCAATTTTATCGCCGATGTTAAATTTTGGAAAGTTTCAGCATCGGCGATTAACAGAACTTTTGAGTAGTAGCAGACCAGTAGAATAGCAATTAAATCAACCAGTTACATATGCTAGTTACATCGCCTTGAAAGTTAGGTAATATTGCATTCATTCTATACTTCATCTTTTCCATTATACCTTTATTTAGATCTTCATACTTCATAGCTTGCAATTAAACCCCAGATCTTGCATCGGCCGTATCAATTCTTGTTCAGGGGCAATATTGGGAGCACATTCACTCGGTCAACATTTTCACATAACATATCACTGTTAAACATATCACCTTTCACATGTAATCCCATACATTCGGATAAAACACCCAAAAACATGATCAGAAAAACGCCATAAATCACCATCATTCGTATATCACATTTAACACGGAAACTAGATGGGGTTTTTGAAATATAATTATTGATTATTATATTGATGTGCCATTATCATGATCATAAGCAGTATGCTCTTCAGACTATACAGCCAACAAAAGTCATCACCAGCAATTCAACTCCACACTGACATTACATCAGCTTCAACTATCGATGGTTCAATCGTTCCTATCGATTTGAAACCCAAAGATTAAATCAAATTCCCAAAATCAAATCAATACATCTCCAACCTTACTAATACCATTAAGCTACAATCAACAGTTAGAACGTTTTCTTCACTTGGTGATTGTGAATGAACACTCGAGATCCTCCAATTTATAGTCTTACTAAATCAGATTCTTGTCGCCGATTCACCTATTATTCACTTCACTTGCTTTGTAGATCAATCTCACTGAAGTACTTCTTCGAATCTTCTTCTATCCATCTTCACTCTAGTTGATCTATCCGAATCAACTTCTTTTCCAATCACATTCTTCCTACACCATCTTCCCCATCAATTTCTTCTCCCTTTCATCCACTCCCCAGACACCTTCAGCAATCCACATCATTTTTCTTTATATCATACTAAATATAAATTAGAGCCATCCAATTTAAACTTAGAGACGTATATAAACAAAACAAAATCAGACTAATAGTTAGTAAAAAGTAATTAAAACTAAGCAACGATATTATAATCAGTGTAACTATGACAAAAATACCAGTTCATTGCAAGCGAAGCGGGCGTACCAAAACGGTACTACTTCAAAGTAATGCTCTTTAGTTGGTATGAAGATTGAATTATCATCATCTAATCGTTGGGAGAGTTACATACATAGAATAGAAGTGTTTCAAAGAAACAGTTCGAAACAAAGAAGCACTTCACAACACATCAAAACACTACTGGTAAACTTTTCATATTTTGGTGATGATTATTTTTTTCTTTTGTGCGGGTAACACAATTTAACTAGGTATAAACCATTTTATTTAAAGCTAAGTATATACAGAAGGGGAGATTAAAGCTTCACTCCAATATGGATGGCAGCAATACCATTATTTAAATTCTCATACCCTTTTTCTGGAACGTAAAATCCCGCTTTTTCAATCATTCCTTTGAAATCTTCTTGTTTGGGGAATTTCTTAATTGATTCTACAAGATACTGGTACGAGTCTCTATCATTGGCAATGAGTTGACCCATCAATGGGATCATACTAAATGAGTATGCTTGGTAGACGTAATCGAAAATAGGATTTTCCACTTGACTGAACTCTAAACAGGCGAATATACCACCTGGTTTCAAAACCCTGTAAGCTGTATTCAAACCAGCTTGAATATTGGTGAAGTTTCTGATCCCAAAGGCAATAGTATAAACATCTTTGGAGTTGTCGGCGATTTGGTCCATAGTTTCACCATTCTGGACCATAAACTCAACACGGTTAGAGCCATCGTTCCATTTATTGTTTTGGTATCTTAATTCCCCTTCGCGTAACATATCAGGATTGATATCAGCAATAGTCATTTTCGATTGATAATCGCCAAATTTTGTAGCGGCATGGTCCAATAAACCAAAAGCAATATCACCAGTACCACCAGCAACATCCAAGAATTCCAAGGGACCGTTAGCGCCGGGTCTCATACCGGCATCTAAACGATTGATGAAATGGTTCTTCCATAATCTATGGATACCCATGGACATGACATCGTTCATCACGTCGTAAGAACTAGCAACCGACGAGAATACCCCACCAACTAACTTTTCTTTATCTTGGGTATTGACATTCTTGAACCCAAAATGGGTCGTTGAAGGTGATGGCGATGGCGATGGTTCTTTTTCAACCTTTTCAGTGGTGATTGGATCCTTCCCTTTGCTGTAGCATCTATAAGCAGTCCTAGATATCCTAGGCACACTCGTACCAAGTTGTCTAATCATGATCTTACCTGGAAAATGTAAATACTTAGCAATAAATTTTTATTGAGGTTGCTGATATAATCAAATTTTAGGAAACACCAAAAGATTCATAAAAATCAACAGAAAGAGTAATTAGGCAAGGAAGACTAGGATAAATAACCACACACGTAGTCCGAAGCAATATAACCCCAAAAACGGGGGGTTTTCAAAGAAATTGGATAAATAGGTTATAGGTTGTAGCGAGCATTAGTTAGAATTTACAATTCATAACAAACCCAGAATCGGCAATAATTAGAAGAAAAACCAAAGCAAATTAAGAAATCATGACAATTGCTATTGATTTTGAAATACCAAATGCAACAGTAATGTGTGCTCGTCAAGTGCCATTTAAAGTAAATAGACAAATCAATATTTTATTAAGTATCACCAACGTTTCTACATTAGAAGCAGATTCAAAGATAATTTACTTCCGGTCACTACCTCAAGCTAAAAGGATTGTCATTTCTTCTCTAAACATATACACCATTATAAATACTTTACCCATGAATGAACATATTAAAGTAAAAATACAGATACAAAACCTATACCACAACAGGAGCATACACCAGTAAATACCAACTGAAAGTCTGGTACTCTATATACTCTCAAAATACCCAGTAACTACCAGTATAAGTTGAGTTACCAGAAGATTATAGAAATGCCAAATAAACCATTCAGGATTACCAATTCTTATTAAATTCTATACCGAATATAAACCAGGTACATGCCAACATCAAGGTTCGAAGGCGGTGCCTACGAACACCTGATCCCAATTCTATCAGTTCGGTAGCTCCTTTGTTACGAGCATTCCAATTTCTCGTAAACTAGTAATCTCCGTGCATCAGGTACAATGTTCATAACAAAGATGATCATATGGTAGATTATATGTAGTCCCACAGGCAATCATAAATTTATATAAATAACCTAAAACCCCCAGTATCATTCGCCAACTATTCCATTATGTTTGATAAGAAACACGAAGATAACATTTCCATCACTGAACGGTCAATCACCAGTCATGATGATGCATATTACGACGATGATATTTTACAAGACAATATTTCTTCCTTGTTAACAAACAGTAAATTAACCGTTATCCGCCCCCATAATATTGATAAGTTTATCAAAATACCTCCCAATAACTATTATGAAATTCATAATCATTTACATCAGAAAGTGGGTTACATGCAAGAAGATTCATCCAAAATGGAACGCATAGGTTGGCTACAATGGAGAGCTTTCACAATACATGTTTACGACTTACACCATAAACCACTATTGAAAATTACCCGACCAAGAACGTTTGTCAAATCAGCAGTGAAAATTCATTATAATCACCCATTACGGGGGTGGTTATATCTAGGTAGATCCAAATATACGGGAAAACCCCTGAATCGTCATTATGAATTGTCCACTGCTACCAATGAAGATGAAGATAATAAAGACGACCATTTATTTGCCAAAATCCCCGTGGGCAAGTCCCAAGGTACGTACAAACCCAAAGATGATGTGTACAACCTTTTCGGATCTGAACATGAGAAATTGGCTAGTATTACAAGACCTTGGAACGGTTGGAAAAAGGAGGTTTTCTCTACTAAGAATGTATATCAGTTAGAATTTGGCAATGTATCTAATTTATATAAAATTATCATGTTAGGTACCACTATTAGTTTGGATTTCGATTTCTTTTCATTGTGTGGATAAGAAACCGGGAGGACTTCTTTTAATTCTTGACAATTTTAACAAGACCATAGAGAAAGCTGTCTACTACATAAACGTTTGAATGTGAATTCCTGTTCTTAGATGACCAATCTACTTATCTAGATAGGGATATATATTGTTCGTCCTCTCAAAACTTAGAAATCAGTAAATTACTTCAAATTGACTAATGAAAAAGGAACGAATTATCTACTACACACATATATAGACACTTATATCCTATTCTTAACCCAATATACCAAACTCTACTATCTATATTCCCCATATCAAGTGGGCACCATAAATTACCACATTTGACTTCGCGGCTAAAAATCCAATTTTGTGTCAAATTTTGCAGTCATATCGTCTTTGTAAACATGGATATAATAAACCAAAATAATTTGCAATTGTAATTTTTCTTAGATATTAGGAACAATTTTATTATCAGAATGTTTATGAAATCTTTTTCCATGATGCTTGCCAAATCAATTGTATTAGGTTCGTTGTTTACTACTTTGATCACAGCTACCGCTGCCCCCCAAATATCCAAAAACCCCAAAAATGTTATTGCAATTGCTGATTTTCCCGCTGGTGGATCACAAAAGTTTTCTGGTTTTGTATCATTCATGGTGGTTAAAGGGTTAGTTAATGTACATGTTGATGTCGCTGGATTGCCTGAAAACAACGGTCCATTTGTTTATCATATCCACGAAAAATCGCTTCCAGAATCTCTTGATTGTGAGTTGGCGGGTTTACATTTAAATCCATATAATGCTCCAGAAACGTGTGATGCTCAATTGGATAACTCCTACTGTCAATTTGGTGACTTATCTGGTAAACATGGCTTTATTAATACCACTTGTTTTGAAACTACGTATGTTGATCCATATTTGGCATTATCTAAAAATTCAAAAGCTTCAATTCTTAATAAATCGATAGTATTCCATTATGCCAATTTAACTAAATTAGCTTGTGCTAACATTGAGGTGGCAACCCCCGCCAGAGTTGATGTTTTAGTAAAGGATTATACTGAACATAATCCTGAACAATTAGCAGTATTAAACTCAATCTTGGAAGATTTTGATAAAGAATCTCCAGCTGATGAAACCGATGACAATTTGGATTTGGTTGAATGGGATGAAGAATCCGGTTTGAATGTTACTAAACCAGTTGATAATCATCATTATAATAATTACACCAATGTTTCCAGCTATGGTAATCATACAAATTTCACTGGCCAAGTAGGTGACGATGATTGTGGCGAAGAAAATAATGCTTTGTCATTATCTTTAGGATTACCAGCTGCTCTTCTTGCCGGTGTTTTGGGATTAGTTATTTAAATCAGTTTATATGTGTTTTTAATAAATGTGATTAAATTTTATTGTATTATATGTATATATCTAATGTTAATGTTGATTACTATGTTTATCATATGCTGATGTTTATGTTTAAGTTTTCTATACCTTTATTTGTGGTCAGGTTTGTGTTGACCTTAACAAAAAATTTGATTAATTAGTTTTGGTTTCTGTCAGTTCTTTAGGGTGTGTTTTTGATTTGGTTTTTGAATCTTCTTGATCATTAGCTGGTATTGCTTCAGATTCAGATTCAGGTTCTGGTTTTCGTAAACCATATTTGATTAATGAATTAGTTCTTAATTGTTCACCCCATTTAACTAACACAACTGCACAGATAAAACCTGACCATAATGCAAATGCACTAATTGTACAAGTCCATCCAACTCCAATTGATTCGATACTTCTTAAACAAGTAGCAGAGGCAACTGCGGCCGCCAAATATCGAGAGAAATAACTACTTCCAATTCCGTCACCACCAAGTTCGGGCATTGAATCAACACAATAAGTATTTGAAGCTGGGAAGATGAACGTTTGAGCAAGCCCAGAAATGAACATAAATACAATTGGGACTGCCATTCCACCAACTTCCTTTTGAATGGACCATCCATAAATCAACATACAAATAGGATAAACGACGCCCATAGGCACCAATACAGCTCGAAGCCGATCTTCCGGAACTCTTCTACCTCTAATTTTAATATATTTCTTGACATAGTAATCTGCCCATTTCCCACCAAATACACTACCGATGACATAGCCCAAACCCGATGGTAAATAGAATAATCCCGAATAAACTGGCTCAGTAAGATTGAATCGTGGAGACATGACATATCTAATTGGAGTCAAAAGAGCAAACATGGTGTACAAAACCATCATTGAAATCCAACCATCAATAAGGAGATTGGGAAATTTCAACGCTTTAATAACTGAAAATGGATTAATTTTCACGAACACAAATTTCTTACTGGGATTTTCGACTCTAGCTTCGGCTAAAACTCGTTGATATTTTATATCGGTCGAAGTTTCTGGTAAGAAAAAAATCCCCAATCCAGCAACTATACCACCAATACCAGCCAAAACGAAAAAGATAACCCTCCAACTAGTAAATTGCACGATAATACCCCCGAGAACAGCACCAAACGAATTACCAATTTGGGAACCAGCAATTAACCAGGCCATATAAGTACCCCTTTCAGTTGGGATAAATATATCACCAATTATATGAGCCCCGACACTAAAGAAACTAGTTCCAAACACCGCAGTTAAACATCTAAAGATATAAAACATGGCCAAGTTCTGGGATACGGCCACAAGTATTGATGTCACAGTAAACATTAAAGCACAAAAAACAAATGTAGTCTTTCTACCATATATGTCAGAACACGGAGAGAATACACATGGCGAAACTGCCATGAAAACACAGTAAATAGCATTTGAAATGTTAATAACCTCACCGGTAGTGTTGAATCTATCAGCAATTTCAGGTACCGCAGGTAGGTATGCCAAACTCGACATAGGTGTCAAGAATCCCGCCGTGGAGGCCAAAACAACACAGATTCTCTTTTGTCCTAGTGTATATCTATCAAACTTCTTATCATTAGAAATAGACCCTTGCGCTGAAATGGAATCGGAATGGTCTTCTGTTTCTTTGTCTTCTTCTTCGGCAATACTCGCATTTCGGAGTGATTGCTGCGATCTCCGAGATTGAATGCGTGAAATTTGACGGCTTACAGCGTCGTCAGAAACTCTTGGCAAATCGATAGGAGCGTCATGGATTGCATAACCCGGTACTTCACTATCGTTAGGGATGGATACATTAGACTCTAAGTCTGTCAACAGCTCAAGATCTTTCATTTGAAGTGAAGACAAGAAGTTCTAAGTTGAAAGTATATACCAGTGGTTCAATATATAAACCGAAAAGTATAATAGTTAAAATTATCTACATAACTAAACCTCCCCCTTAATATTTGGGGGATATTGATAGCTTTTTATATTTGACGTCAATGTGTTCGGATCGTTGTTCGCAACGTCCTCTGACTAATCCCCGCGCAGTTTTGGCAACCGTGCATATTGGGAGGCACCTAAATGATTATTATCGATTGCTGAAATTTGTCAAGGCCAAACACTCTGATAGCATCAAGCACGACTTTCTTGCTGGACAGATCTAGCTTTCCTAAGGTGGACTGGACTAAGCCATTCCTGTATCCCAAGAACAATTCTACAGGTAAATCGTCATCAATTGTGCCGTTCTCAAAGTATTCTGCAAGCTGCCAAAGCGGCATTATTCCGGGCACTACTTCTGGAAGCTCTCGGTTCCGGGACCGCTCTTGACTCATAGAAGTCCCAACCCCAAAAGAAGATAAAGTTTGGGTCATTGCTTTTGCTACTTCATAAGTTGGCGCACCCTGGCGGAATATATTTTCAGCAATGTTACGAAGCGGTTTTCCTTTATAGTCACTTTCGGAGTAGCCAATGGGGTGGCCGTTATTTTCAATTTCTAATTCTTGTAGTATTTCATCGTCATCATCACTAACTTCATCAATGACGAATAACCTATCATTTTCAATAAATTGTTTAACTATTGCTAATGGGAAGTACACTTCATTACATAAATCCAATATCTCACCACCAAATTTTCCTTTATACTTCATTTTCTGACAATCTTCAATATAATAACCAAGATAATAGTACCCTAGTTTCAATTGATCGCACATTAATATTTCTCGAATACTACTAATGGTTCCCAAAGACAAATGGGCATAGTCTGGATCCCAGATAAAGTAAATTGACGATACTCCACTGGGTAAAAAGTCGAGAACTGACACGGCAATCAATTTGTCGTTTAAATACCAACATTCATGGGTGGGTCCGATTCTTTTGCTGTTAGTGGGTACCTCATTATCATTGATTTTCCAATTTTTGACCCAATTATTTAAATAATCCCATTGCTTGGTAGTTCCATCCACTTCTGTTTCAGGGAACGGCGTGTCACATAAAAACCGTTTGAACTGATCCTGAGTACATTCGCTAGGCTCATCGTTATGTACTGCCATTTGATATTTCTTGTACAATTGATACTTTTCCTCGCTGAACTTGGACGATTCATATCTAGTATAAAACTTGCTGGATTTCTGCTGGCTCGAAAGTAATTTGAATATATCAAAAGATTTGTTATCATGCTGAATCGGTTCGTCAATCTCCTTGATAAACTTGTTAATTATCTTTCGATGTTTCTTTTCCAACTTCATCATTTGTAAGTTTGTTCTGATTGTATATAATCGACAACATGATCGTAATAAATCTTTCTTATATAATAACGTACCCGATCTTCTAAATCCTTGGTTGATCAATTCATCATAATGTCTACACGTCATGATCTCGACCGATGAATATATACTGGCCGATTGATGCTGTTCTCCGGATTCCTTCATACTTTCCAAAGCATACCCGTCTGCTTTATTCCCATGACAATAGCCACAGTCACTATCCGCTAAGTAGATTGGTCTACTCAATACCAATGGAACATCTTCAATCATATTCTTTCAAACTGTTGTAATTGAACTTAATTCGTCTTTATTTCAATAAATTACCTCTTCACTAAAACCACAAAGCGTTTCAACCTAATATACCCTAGCAAAACACCAAATTGACTTTTCTATTAGCTAGTTATCCAGTTGGTTAATCTTTACAACGATGAGTTTAATTTTACTGATAAATTTTCGTGCGGCTGTGTGTAGAAATTTACTGCCATTTTTTTCTTTAACTGAGAGGAAATTTCAAGTGAGGTTTGTAATTAACTAGGTATCAACTTTTTATTAGGATTGATAGCAGTTAGTTTGAGTTCAATCGGCCTTTGATTATGAGTTCTGTAAATACTAGTCCTACCAAGAAGAATGATAAATCAAATGGAAGTTCAATTAAAAAAGAGGAGCCTGAAAATGGTAAATTGATGGATATCAAGTCAGAAACTGGTGGTGAAGAGGCAGGTCATTCTATATTGAGTGATCCTGAAGATTATTTGGAGGAGAATGAAACTTTGGATTTGGATATAGCCAACGGAGCCAGGAAAGTTTGGATGGTCAAACTTCCACGGTATTTAGCAGACCAATGGAGTAAAACTGATGCATTATCAGGTAAACAGCTAGGTACAGTTAAGATAAAGAAACCAAGTAGGCCAGGTGAGAAGCTAAAGGTGAAATTGGTGTTGAATCAGGAGAATAATGATACATCAAATATACCCACAGACTATGATTTATCGATATTAAATACCCAGGTGAAAAATTCGTATGTTTTCAGTGAAGAAAATTTACTTAAATTCAAGCAAGAGTTGACTGAAGTGGCAGAAATGCCTGATCAGCCAGTTTTACAACCATTGGATTCTAAAGAAAAGAATTTCACTCCTTCAGATCCTCTGGCACAGGGGTATCATAATCAACGAAATAATATGGATTCACCTCAAAATCAAAAACAATACAAGTATTTCCGAGTCCAGAAAAATGATGAAGATGGTACTAAGAAGTATATCCCGTTTGTTAAAACCATTCCCAAAAAAACCAATCTTGTGGGGAAGATTGTTCATGATTGTCAGATTATTCCTGATAAACGAGACTCCAAGTATGGCCAAGTGTTAATGAAACGTTCGAATATTGCCAAAGAACCAGAAAGACCTCGAGTGACATTTCTTACTGAAATCCCTGGTGTTGTCCAATCGAATGCGGGACCTTCTATTAGAGGAAACAATACCTCGACATTCTTACGTACTGCCAATAAAAATAAACACGATGGCAGAGCCATTAGAATGCCCAAGAAGGATTTATTGGATTTATTGTTCAGATTATTTGAAGAATATGAATATTGGTCCATGAAGGGATTGAAGGAACGTACAAGACAGCCAGAATCATACTTAAAAGAGAGTTTGGAGTCAATTGCAACATTGATTAAAAAGGGGCCATATACGTCCAAGTATAGTTTGAAATCGGAGTATAAGCGTATTAAAGATGCTGAAAGAAGATCGAGATTAGGGTTGGATGAGGAGGAA